>JANHFR010000230.1:517956-531232 GCA_032468015.1 Mimophis mahfalensis | reverse complement strand
TCTTAGGCGACCCCTGTGAAAGGGTCGTTTGACCCCCAAAGGGGTCCCGACCCACAGGTTGAGAACCACTGCTCTAATATGAAGAAAGTCCTGGCAATATAGAAATGTCTACAATGAACAGTGCTGTATTCTGTACAGTGGAAGTAAAGAAAACACAGAGTCTCCTAAAGGGCAGCAAATAATACAGCCGGGACGGTGTAGAAAGGAGAAGGGGGAAATTCCATTTTTTTTTGTAGCAATCTGTGGCTCTGCATGATGGCTTTTATATGGTCCCAGTCCAGTTGCTTTCTTCTGAAGGTCCTTATGGGTCACCCATCTTCGCCAGACCAGAAGGGTAATTTATTCTGCACACTCTGCCTGTCTTCTTCTTGATGAATTGTTCCCAAATGGAGTCTGATTGTCTCAGATTTATTCCACCCTAAAAACCGCTGGCTAAAAATCTTACAAATAATTCTTGGTGTCTGGTTTTTACAAGAAGTTTGTAGAGAGCATTCAGGTTTGATCTACTGAGATATTTTTTTCTTGACAGAGTGCTTAAGTTCTACAGGATAGTATTGCTTCCAGCTGGGCAGGGAGTGTATAATTTTGAAACCCGATTCCTGTTTTTGTGCTGATGCCTGCCCTCATTTTCATTCTTTTAAAAGGAACAAACTAAATTTAATCATCAGCCAAAGGATGGGCTCATCCTGGCCCACTGCTAGAATACTTCTTTCTTGATTTGTTTTAGGTCTGGGCTCCAATGAATGGTTGTAAGTCGAGGACTACCTGTAGTACATTCACCTCAACGGGTAAAGACTGGAAGGTTTTAAAAAGTGGTTATCCTAAATCTCTGTCTACTATCCTGCTGTTCTGACCCAGCTTTCACAAGTGATGAGAAACCACTTACTCACAAGTAAAACAAACCCGCTTTTAAAACAAGAACAGTCTTTATTCATGTTGCATAGACCAAACCAAAATTAATTGCTAAGCACATTGATTTGTGCTTAACAGATTGTAGGCCACCCTGAGTCTCCGGAGAAGGGAGGCATATAAATGGGATTAAAAAAAAAACAAACTGTATTTTTCGCATGATAAGACGCTCCAGACTATAAGATGCACATGAACTTTAGAGGAGGAAAACAAGAAAAAAAATCTGCCTCTGCCTCCCAGCATCATCTGGTATTCATCTAGCATCCTTCCAGCAAACAGCCTGCCTCCTCCATGTCTGCTGCCTCCACTGGGGAATGCAGGCGCCTGCGTTGCTGAGAAGCTGATTGGTGGCTGGATTGGCCTCCCAGAATACCACCAATCAGCTGTTCTAGGGGGTGGGGATCGCCACTGCCTATCACCTCCCGTTCACTGCTGCCTGCTTGCTGCTACCCACTTGTCACTGTCCATTCACTGCCAATCGGGATAGGGGGCAAAGAGCAAGTCCAGCAGGACAGTATCCAATGTCTATATATTCTAGACTGCACAGATGATCTACTACTAAAACTCTTGTGTCTGTTTGATATTTTATCACCCTCAACTGGGCAAAATGCGGCATCATAAGGCAAAACTTTATCAACAAAAATACCTTGAATGGACTCATTTATAGTTACTGTGGGTGGAATAAAATTTGGGAAAGTTGTGGCTGCTTCAGTGCCACCACCATGCTGTTGTGAACCAATGATTCTCATTTCAAATGTTCCCTGACAGCTTCCTGGCCACTTGTGAAATACTGAGCCCCTTCTTCCACCTGGCAGTAGCATTTACCTGTCTTTTGGGAAGGGAAAGGAAGGGGGAAGGAAGGAATTAAGGGAGGCAGGAAGGCAGGAAGGCAGGAAGGCAGGAAGGCAGGAAGGCAGGAAGGCAGGAAGGCAGGAAGGCAGGAAGGCAGGAAGGAAGGAAGGAAGGAAGGAAGGAAGGAAGGAAGGAAGGAAGGATTTCTGATGTTTTCTGCTACTGTTGATTTCCACAAGGAAGCCAGCAAAAGTCAGTTTGCTCTTGCTCTTTTGCTTGCCCATGGTCATCCTGTTTCTCAGTTTAAGTAAGGAAATATCCCTGAAATGATGACCCAACATAGGTTGTCTAGTTTCATACAGAAATAAAAATTGGGGAACTATAGGATGCATTTTTGGCCCTGTCCAGAAGCCTTTTGGGTTGGAGCGTTTTGAAGGAGGGGGTTTGCATGGTACCGTCATTAATTAATTCATCCCACTGTGGTTATCTCTGAAGCATTTTTAGCACTTTCAGTAGCTAATTACCGACAAAGTGTAAAACTTGTATCCTTAAGGACATATACTGGCAGAGTGTAAAAAATAAACTTTAGGGCAAATCTTTTAAATCTGTTTCTGCTCCTCTTAGAAAAAAGCTCTCTGGATTTACCTCAGAATTAGTAGGTCTGCTGGGTACCTCAATCCTCTAAAAACAAGTGGTTTCCAGAAGATGGAATGAATTTTGTTCAGTCATTTTTCTCTCCAATTCAGCCAATGCTACCCAAGGGTACAAATGATTTATCAGAGTACAAAGGAACTGTGGCTATTGCTACTTTTCTAGTGCCTTCCATCATTACAGTCTTACTTTAACTTTTTCTTGAAATAACCATTTGCAGACAGCCTGGCTGGGGTTGTGCCAGGTAACTGCTGTGAAATTCAGAGTCTGCCTCTGAATTTCTTTTCACCCAACATGCAGAGTTCAGCACCATGACTCAGATTTTATCAAGTGAAATGGGAACAAAGGAGATTCTAGTGTATGATTAACCTGATCCAGCAAATATCTTTTGTCCTTGCCTCTAACCTCTGTGAACAGATATTGTGTAATCATCCAGAAGCGGAAGCTATATTTGTCAGCAACCTCAGTGGTACTTCTTTAGTCCTCTTCTCCAACACACCTTGTCCCTCACAGCTCCTTGTTTCCTACCAAATTTGTTTGGCACATCAAAGCTGTCCAAAGGGTTGCATAAGCACATCAGCAAAGGATTATCATAGGAAATGCTCCCTACCTATCTCAATGGGAACATTGAACCACATACATAAAATGTTTTTGGAATTTACATTTTGGGCTATGTTTGTACAGATTAAGTTACTAGCCTGCCGGGTTAACGGAACAGGGTTTTCCCCATTAGGTTAGTAGCAATAGCACTTAGATTTATATACCACTTCACAGTGCTTTACAGCCCTCTCTAAGTGGTTTACAGAGTCAGCATATTGCCCCCAACAATCAGGGTCCTCATTTTACTGACCTCGGAAGGATGGAAGGCTGAGTCAACCTTGACCTGGTCAGGATCGAACTGCTGGCAGTCAGTAGAATTAGTCTGCAATACTGGATTGTGACTACTGCACTGTTTTTGATGTTTAGGCAGGAGGAAAGTTTCTTCAATGAATGAAAATTCATAAAAGGTGGTTTATTTCTATAAAAATGTACAAACTGATTTCCTGATGCATTGAGTCATAGAATAGGGGGATATTGCATTGTATTTATTCTCAGAAGGAAAATGAGATATCAGATCAATACAGCTATCAAATTATGTGACTAACATGGATGAAATGACTAGAACTCGACTTACCATTGTAATGGCCTTATGTTGTGATGGTTATAAATCAGATCAGTCACATGACAGACCTAATTTTATAACCCTTTTTTGTGGCAATCATTAAGCAAATGCCAAGGTCATTAAGCAAATCAATGGTTTCCTATGGGCATGATGTTGCTGAAAACTGGAACAACTTTTGTTTTTTGGGAAAAACCATAATAAAATATGATCATGTGACCGTGGGATGCTACAAAAAACTGTAAATGTGGTTGAGTGCCGTTTGCCAAACACCCGAATGTCTATGGAGATTCTCAGTGATCCAGGTCATAGCTGTCCCAAAGGTGCTTTTTCAAGAGGCAACTGGACTTTTTGGTTTTTCTTTGAAGATGTTTCACTTCTCATCCAAGAAACTTCTTCAGTTCTTCTTCAGAACTCATCTTGGATGAGAAGTGAAAGCCAAAGTTGAGTCACATGGCGATGGGATTCCACTCTGACTGTTGGAAGTTTGAAATTAACTTGTAAATAGTACAAAGGTAGGTACTTCAAATGGTTGCTAGATGACTGTTCATAAGTCAAGGACTACCTATATGCCATATTTTGGATAGCAAGAAACTATAATTCCATAGATGGGTTTTTTTAACTATCTATTTATCCAGCTATATTTATCTGTCTGTCTGTCTGTCTGTCCCTCTCATCTCTCACTCTCAAATTTAGAGCCAGCTATCATTCAGCTTTCTATTCTGCTATCTAACTTTATGAGTTTCTCAGATTATGCCACATAGACTTTGAATTTCTAAAGGGCATTCCCATATTTTACCAAGACAGTTTTGTTTAATCATGCTAACAATTAAGCTACAGTTGGGTTCATTCTATATGGTAAACAAAACTATCCAGACTACATGATGGCTTAGCCTTAGGGTAAGCCAAACACATGACGTGAAAAATCATCATTTCCCCCCACTTTTTAGTTTTTATTTGTATTCAGTAATCGTATTTATTTTTTAAACCCAGTGTGCTTTTTAGTAATTTTGAATCGGCCTAAGAAGGTACAACTTATTGACCTAAATCAAATTTCTTATTCTTTCTTCTAATCAACTGGGTTAACATCTGCTTCTTGTATGCATCATGTTTAAGCCCAATAAAATGATTGTGGATTCACTAACAGATGGTGTTTTTCTTTGTCTGCTTTACACAAGCAGCAACATCAAGTAATATTCTTGGATTGTCACAATTGGACTTGTAAGTTTGGGCTTAAATGTCTGACTATACTGTGAAAGAGTGGCACAATGGGGAGAAGCTTTGTGCAAAGAAAAATAATATACCACTGAGAAAGACAGGCTAGATGGACTGAGACCGTGCCTCACTTGTTTATTTCCCTTGGGGGATGGAAGAGAGCTGATGTGGGATGAAAGCTTCTTTCCTGTCACCTTACAACTCTTGCTTCTACTCCATCACCTGTCAGCTGGTTTTAAACTGTTTTTTTTTAAAATATGAGTTTACTGTTCTTTATTCTTTGCCATTCTTCTGGAGTGTTAACTCTATATTTCAAAGTGGTCAGAAAAATTGATAGTCACTCTGGGGACTGTGTATGAAGCAGGATCTCCCATTGCCCCCCTTTCCCCCCAACAGTATTGGACAGACTTTCCCATGTGATCATTTAGCATTCAATGAGAATTTTACAAAAGGGCCCTGACAAAAGGCATGTTGCAACACCACAGTGAAATTTTTGCCTCCTTAAACAGAATGTAGAATGTAGAAAAAGCTGAATTAGAAAAAAGAGCAATACGGTGGTGCCATGACAAACATTTCGTTATTCTGGCATCATCAAGGCTGGTGTCCTTTAAACCAGCTGATATTGGCCACAGGGCCCAAAATAATGTCCGGAGCAAGTTTTTGAAAGCATTCACTTTCCATAATTGCAGGAGGGATTCTGGAAGGACGTGAGCAGCACCAAGACAAGATACTGGTTTCTGCCATGTTTGAGAGTATTGATCTTAGTGTCTTAGTGCTGCCCATTTCCTTCCATGCTAAATTAGGAGGGGGGGGAGACAAATGCAGAAATTCACAACCCCCAAAGAATGCATCACAAAATGTTGGATAATCCTATTAGAAAGGTAGTGCTATCACTCCATATCACAGGTGGGAAGCTATTGAGGCGTAGTGGCTTAAGACTGAAAGAGATTTATTACTGAGGCAAACACAATTCTCTGCGGATCGATCTTAGCGTTGGCTGCATAGATTCTGTGTGAAATATGTAAATGTGTAGATCAGTGTTTGGCCTGGTGTAGAATCTCAGCTAATGGGTATTCATTTTTCCTGATGATAATCAACTCCGTTTGCCAAGAACTAAGGTCCCTGTTGTGGGATGACTCATGCTGTGATTGCCACATGTTTTCCATGAACATCTGTTCTGAGATTGTCAGTATCACCCAAACTGGCTTCAACTCAGAACTATATCACTGGAGGCATGTAAACCCTTTCACATTAAAAAAAATCAGCATGAAAGAATCAAGCATTGCCGTCATTTATATCTGAAGCTCACCTGTCAATGCCTCTACTTTAAAACCAGCAGTTAAGAATTCATCTCCTAAGTCACGACATACTATGTATTTGTTGTCTCATCTGTCATTTACAAGTGTGTGCATAGAGTGGGGTGAGGATATAAAAATGTCCTAAAATTAATTAAGTAAATGCGCAGTAGGGAAGAGGGATATGCATCAAAATAAAGCTGTAATTTACTGTCTATAGTGTCAGCCTGCTTTCTTATATGGATTGAATTTGGAGACTGAATGTTACTTGACTTTTACTTGACACTAAATGCTCATTCCTTTGGTTTTGCATGGGGTATGAGTCTTCCATCTTTCTGTTCTTCATAATCCTAACCCCAATTCTGAATGTTCTCTTGATGAGTCTCATTGGATGTAACCTTCCAGCTAAATAAACCAGGAACAACTACATTGACACTTCTCTGTTATCGGTACTATCTGAATTTCTCACAATGGCTCCTTTGTTTCTAACTGAATACTCAAAAAGTAAACATATTTGAAAAGAAAATCGAGAACAAGATCTTGCTGGGCCACCTGTGGACATTTTGGCTGCTGGCCAAGTGGTCTTCCCCAGGCTACTATCTTCCAAATATATAGGCTCCAATCGGAGACTGAGCATTGTAGTCCATTTCCTACTGGGAGGCTCTTGATTGGGAAAGATGATGGAGTAGGCGATGGCAATGGAAGACCTGTTCCATTGGTTCATTCATCTCCATCTACAATTGCTCTGCTTCTCAGGTTAAACCCTCCTTCTTCTTTTCCCTAATTGGCAATGGCAGGTCTCAGATATGGGAATAAATTGCATTAAGTGCTGGGTGGGAATGAAAAAGCATCCAAGAAAGGAGTGGGACCTCTTGTTTAATGAGCAAAGTTTGCTTTCGTAGTTTCTTCTAACTTTGAGAACATTGTCTTGTTTTCTCAGGCATTTTACCATTTTTCATTTGAATTTCCAAATTGTAGTTGCACTGGTGACAATGTGCCTCCATAACTCACATTAATTTTCAAGCCTTTGCATCTATAACTGTAAAGCATGCTAGTCCTTGCCTTTTTTATTGACATAAAAAGGGCCCAGTATGGGTAAGAATTTCTACTTCCCTGGATCCATAAGAGCAAAATCTCCCATGAAGTCTCCCCACCAACAGAGCTGAAGGGGAAGATCAAAATGGGTTCTGGGAAAGGCCCATCTGTGTTTGCTTAGAGCTAGATTACATAGATACCCTGCAGTACAAGGCTTGCATTTTGGCAATCAGTGTCCCTAACTACTTTATCTTTCTATTGATTTGGTCTTCTCGAAGATTAATTGGCTTAACTATTCAACAGAGAGGCCAATGCTGCAAAATTCTTCTATACAGGCTCTGGGCCAATGAACTTAATAGCTACTTTGGCAACAGCAAAGGCATTTTAGGGCTTGTAGGATCAAATATGATTCTAAGTCCTGAAATCCTGGTCCAGGCATGGGCATTAATACTTGGCATGTTAGCTTAGCTTCAAGCTCAAGACTACACAAGGGCTGCATTTAGTGCACAGAATGAAGTTCCAAGGAAAATCAGTTGAAAAATTTCATAAGCCATATGGGCCAAAAATTTCATAAGTATATTGGCCAAATTGCACCCCATATAATAGCTGGGTGATGTCTAATTTGCTGGAATGTAATTTGCCATTTGTTGCATGTAAAATTTACTTATTGCTAGTACGCTCTTTGGAACAATAGAAGTGGAATAATTTACCTGGGAAGTTAATTTCCTAGAGGCCTGAAATATTATGCTCAAGCATTTAAGGCATTTGATTTGCTCTGATTCATAGGAATCAATTGTCCTCTTTTGCCTTCAGGGGTTCTTTTGGGGGGGGGAAGTAAAACATTAGATTTATTATATTACTAGCTGATTACCCAGCTTTGTCCGGGTATAGCCGTCCTGGAGCCAGCTGCCTCCCTAAGGTTTCAAAAGGCCTCACCTCATCCTGGCCTAGACGTCCATATCATCCTGGCCTACACCCGTGCTCAATCCTCACCTCATGTATCATTCTGGCCTAGACCATATCATCCCAGCCTAAGCCTCAGCCATATCATCCAGGCCTAGACCTCCTCCTTCCCTGCTCAGCCCTCATGTCATGTACACAAATGTCCTGTAGCCAGCTGCCCTCCTAAGGTTTCAAAAGGCCTCACCTCATCCTGGCCTAGATTTCTATATCATCCTGGCGTAGACTTTTATATCATCCCAGCCTAGACCTAAGCCTCAAGAAGCCTCTGAGCAGGAAGGTCTGGGACACATTTGTAAACTGTAGATTAGTATCTCTATAGCTCCACGCCTGCCTGCCCGCCGGCCAGCCACACTCTGTTTTATATATATAGATTGCTTGTTATGGTAGAATTCAAGGATCCTTAGTGCTTACTTCATGCCTACAGAAGACAAGGACAGGAGAACTGCATTGTGAATACAGGGTATAATTGTTAGGTGCATGGATATCAACTCTCTGAAGGGTTTTAATCAAAGAGATGATATGTATATTAAAAAGCAATGGTGTTAAAATCTATTCTTGTTTCACTTCCTTGACAGTCTGGATAAAATCAAAAACTCCCGTACCTGGTTACATTTTACTCTAAGACTAATTTTACAGTAGAGGTTATGAATTAGGAGCAAGAGTCTTTTGTCTATAGAAGATTTTCTTAGAATGTCTCAGATTCTAACCCTTGAGATATTATCCAAAGCTACTCTGAAATCAATGAAGGCTGCATACAGATTCAGGTCAGAAGGATTTGTATATTTTTCTGCCTGATATATTAGGCTTTGTAATGGATCGTCCTGGCTGAAATCTTGCTTGCTCAGGACTAATTATAACCTCATCTATTAACCAGATTTAGAGTTTAGTGAACAGGTACCTGGTATATAGTGTGCTAATGATGTTCAGTAAGCTAATTGGCACGGCCCATAGTTTCCATGATTTAAAAATAATAATCCTTATTCTCTATGAGTTTTCCTAAAACTATTTACCTTACTGGCCATAACTGAATCTTAAGCCAGTGAACTTTATAACTTTTCCTCCTGTGAAAAGGTATTTCTTTCCGTTCTGTGGAGCTTGCTGTTTACCAAGGCACCTATATAAAGGTACCCAAATGATACAAAAGTTGTATCATACTGACATGATGCAAACTCCTCCCCTTTGGAAGCTTCATTGTGGTGTCACACCTAGATGGGAAGGGGCAGAATTTGTATCACAATGGCATATGCCAGCTTTTGTCATTTTGACAATAGTGCTGGATTCTGGAGACACATCTGTGTGGGGACTGATTTTAAAAGTGAACACGTTAAAGAAGTTCAAATTGCTAGTCACTACCTCTGGATGCCCGCAGAGTCCTAGTCATGCAGCAGAAAAAAACCACTATATTTATAATTTTGTAAACTACTGTGTCTCCCTTCCATTTTCCTCCTTCTCGTGCTTCCTCAGTTTTGTTATTATATTGAAATTGTTGGCATTCAAAAATCATTCTACTTAGCACAGGTCTGCCTTTGCCAGCCTGTGTTCTGACCCAGGCTTAGGAGAAACAAGAAACAGACTCTTTGTCCCGAAAAAACCCTCTTGGATTCATGGCATTCACACACAGAAAAGTCCAAGCAATAATCCTCCCAAGGGTTAATTCAAGAACAGACTTTATCAGTTCTTTGATAGAGAGCTTCCAGTCACAAAGCTGTAAATTAAATACAGGAAAGGTGTCTCTGTGAGGCACGAACTCTGATAAGCAAATCTTCCACAAGAAATATTAACTAATTGTCTCCTGCAACCACCACTCCCCTTTTGCTTCTATTTATTCCCCAGGGAGGGGCCATTCAGCATCCACATGTGCCTTTCCTTCTGAGATGGCCCTTATTCCTTAATTGTTCTGTTTTCCTGATGTTAAAATAAAATACATTAACAGGTGTTGGCCTTTGGCCTGATATAAAAAGGGAATGTCCATTATTTTCCAAGACCTGTCAATCACCTTAGGGGGCATTACCTACCAACTCTATAAATACAGGCTTTCCCCTCAGCAATGGTCTTCTTGTAACAGTTACTGGTTCTTCTTGTTACAGTTACCATCCTGGTAAGGTCAAGGTAACCACATTGTATATTCTGACATGACTGAATATAAATGAAAGTCCAGAACAAAGTCAGATGTAAATAGTTCTTTATTATCTTCAATGAAAATAAACCATCTTCTAATTTTACAAGTGTCTTAGAGTCATTGGGAACTCATCAAAGATTCATCAAGCATAACCTCCAGAAATTCAAATATTTAACACCTGACAGCTCTGCACATACACGCATCTTGAACAGGCTCCAGCTGTTCCTCCTCCCACTTATCTCTGACTCTGCAGGCAGCTTGGAAATATTGGACAACCCCAGCCACATCTCTGCCTCCGATGAAGAGCACCCATCAGAGTCTTTCCCAGACTCCAGGATTAGCCCAATTCCTATTCCTATTCCTCACTGTCCAAGTCTGCCGGCAGTTCTGCTGGCTGCTGGCAGCTGGCAGGCCACAATAGCCTGCTACTTTTCTGCTTCATTGGACATTGTTGTTGTTAGTTGCGAAGTCGTGTCCGACCCATCACGACCCCATGAACAATGTTCCTCCAGGCCTTCCTGTCCTTCACCATCCCCCAGAGTCCATTTAAGCTCGCACCAACTGCTTCAGTGACTCCATCCAGCCACCTCATTCTCTGTTGTCCCCTTCTTCTTTTGTCCTCAATCTTTCCATTTCAATGGACTACACCTTCCATAATTCCCAGAAAGTATTTTTAACACACATAGAGTGCACATTTGGGAAGAGCGGCATAAATGGTGGTGGTTGTAGTGCCTCCTATGGGAATTCTAGCGATTATAGATCAGTGCTTGGCTGAATTACATTCATCCTAGAAGTTTATTAATGATGCTGTGCTCTGAGACTTGCTTGGCAATAATTCTCTTAGCAGAATAAGAGGACTTGTCACTGAGATCATTCTTTTCCCCACCCCCCAATCACCCAGAGCTGAACAAGATTTTTCATGTGAATCATGGAGCAACCCAATTATCTTTGTAACTAAGTCCGCTGGCTGCTTTCTTAGAAACTTTTAATTTGTTCTCTTGCCCCTAGAGATGCTTTAAAAAAAAAAAGCTGGTATGCTTTTTTTGCTGTAAAGTACTGTATGCATTTCTTTCCTCAAGCCGGCATGAATATATTGCATTCTCAATTGTTGAGTGCTTTGGCAAAGGCTGGTACACAATCCTAGGCTTGAGTTCCCTGGGACTAAGGGAGGAATATCAAAATAAAAGTGATGCTCCATATCCATAAGATCAGAATCTTTCTTGTGTCTGCTGTTGAGGTGGTCATGTTGAGTTATGTTTGCTTTTGGGTCCAATTTAAATGGTTTTAAACTTTAAAATCTTAATTCAGCAAGCTAAGATTAGAACTTCCAATATCTGTCAGCTATGTAGTCCAGGCAAGAAACACACCCATTATTTTTATTTATTTATTTGTTTGTTTATTTAGCACATGAATAGCAGCAGTAAAGACTTATGGAAAGAGCGCATAATAATATGATGCACATAAGATAAAAATGTGTGGTCAATTTTGTAAGACGTAGGAGATTCAAGAAGTTATACGCTAAGCTATATTTTAAAACAGGCTGATTCATAAAAACGAAATAAGTGTTCTATACAGTAATATTTGGGCCATTTAGCCAATCAAGCCTACTATTTTTTTTTAATTGGAGGAAGTCTGCTTTTCCTCCTGCATAAGATCTCAGATTACAGCTAGCTACTATATGATCCAACATAACACCCAATATAAGCTCTATATTTATTGTTACCTGAACAGAATCTTGAGAGTCTGGAAGTACATCTCTCCCGCCCACCATCTTGCCTTTACAATCCAAGAAGCCAGGGAGGGTCTCTTCCACACCCCCATCCCTTCTACAGCTTCATCCGCCTCTCATTTGACCTGTGCCTACTCTGAGGTTCTTTCTACCCCACATCCCATTATGGCTTGTAGCCTGGTTATTTGGAAGACTGCATTCTTCCATAGGAAGCTATTAGATCTTCTCTAAAACTGAACTTCAAGTCTGCAGCCTGTTTAAGAACAGAATATGAAAAATTATCACAAGGGAGAAAGCATTTCGGGTAGCAGCGCCCGAGGTAGGAAACGTCCTTTCCAGAGAGATGCGTAATCCCTTTAGTTCCAGGAATTAATTTTTTATTCATCTAGACTTTATAAAGTCTTGGTCTTCCTTCATAAAAACTGTGTTTAAAGTATGTTTTCATTTTGATGGGTTATATCATTTTGAATGGTGTTTTAACATTGCGTTTGCTTAGGAAGTATATAAAGACTCCTGGTTGTGGGGAACATATAAATATAGCTATATAGATACATTAGTAAAAAAAAGTATCTATTTTAAGTACTAGCTGTACTGAGAGGGATCCAATCAGAATTGGGATTAAGATGTGCAAGAAACGAGGGTTTAATCTTTTCCCCTCTCTCTGTGATTTCACTGAAAATTCTGTAACCGCCTTAGCTATCATTTAGCTTAGGGGGCAAACATCAGTTAAGAAGCCTGACCAAAGAAACTTTCTAGGTTTATTAAAATTGTCTTTTTCTACCTGATTATAACTTCATTACTACTGGGCTAATTTCCCTGCATCTCCCATTTTGAATAGAGCACCGAGGAGCTATTTGCAACCTCAGCTCTCAATGGGTGTCTTGAGATGGTGATATAATGGTAGGTGGGAATGACCTTGAAATACAAGCGGGAGAACCCAGTTCTCCCCTGTAACTTGGAGATTTTACTTTGGTTCTTCTGAATCCTTTATTACTTTTACAGCTAATGATCAATTATTTTTGCATTTCTGGGTGCACCTCCTGGACAAAGTTCTAAAACCCAATATTATTTATTGTAAAAAAAAAAAAAATTACTGTACTTTATAATATCTTTAACAGTAACATTAGATTCTCTCAAAATGCAGCGATTGTTAAATATGGAAGATGCCTATCGGGATTTTATTTTTAACTGCCCTGTAGTGAGAACTTAAATATTCATGCTTATAAGAGACAATAAAGATCATTTTCCTCCCCAAAGTGCAAGACTGAGAATGGCTGCTGGAAGAAAATAACTACACTCAATGCTCTTATTCAGCATCTGGATCTAGACTGAAGTATGAATAGAATAGAATAGAATAGAATAGAATAGAATAGAATAGAATAGAATAGAATAGAATAGAATAGAATAGA
>JANHFR010000230.1:472789-484463 GCA_032468015.1 Mimophis mahfalensis | reverse complement strand
GAGACAGAGACAGAATAAGTTCAGTATAGATAAGTTTATTGAATAAATAACTATTTAATTATTACAAGGTAAGACTCTGGGAGTTGAAGTCCATGCATCTTCAAACTGCCAAGGTTGAGAAACACTGATCTAGGCTGTCTCTCTATCTCTCACACTCTCTCTCTCTCCTTCTCTCCTTCTCTCCTTCTCTCTCTCTCTCTCTCTCTCTCTCCCCTCTCTCCTGCCGAACATCTGACTCCAGAGCTAAAGCATGTTTTGCCAGTACTCCTAGTCCACTTATTCAAAACTCTCTTGTCTTTCTAACAATAAAAACAGCTTGTTCAAAGCAGTCATGGGACTTGTTTGCTTCTCTAAAACTGGGCCGTATGTGCTGCTTCATCACTAGCTGCCATGTATTGTTCACCGCTATCCCCTCAACACTGTTGATTGCTTTAAATGCTATCTCCCCACTGAATGCAGCTTTCCCCTTCAGTGATCACCATTTTTGAGGTCTGTCGCCAGGCTGGGATGCATAGTTTTTAAATGCCTCGTCGCTAGAGAGCATTTAACTCACTTGCATACAGTCCCTGCCGGCTGGTCCCTGGGTGCAGTGTCATTTCATCTCTAAATATAAACTAAATACAGTGAATTATATATAGCCTTTAACAGAAGAATGTTTGAACAAATATGTCAAGCAGAATTACGTTAACTATCTAGGGTAAGGTTGCCAATTACATCCAGGACACTTCAGCTCCTACCCCGAGCCTACATCAGAGAGATACAATGAGCTGAAATGTTTGGGAAGTTATTGCTAGCAGCACTGAAGAGATAAGAGTGTAACTTCACCTGACGTGACTAATCTCAGTGGACACCTCCATTTGCCAGCCTTTAATCTTTCCTCAGATGAAAATCATGGAGACATCCCTTATCCCGGGCAGATGGGCCGCTGACTGAGGGGAAGTTCCTGGCTCTAGGGAGCATCTTGAGAGAAATCTGACTCAAATTCAGTGTGCAATGTGTGTGTGTGAGTGAGAAGAGCTATTAATAAGGTTTGTTTCAGTTTCATTTTTTTAGACAAATTTTATTAATTTTTTGTTACACAAAAATCTCTTGTTACACAACTGCATTGCTTCTGGAGTCTTTTTGAGACATAAATCCATACAAATTGAGATTAACCCTTACAATAATAAAACCCTGACATCTTAGCATGTTCTCTAATATCTTCCTTAATCTGTATTCTCAACTTCTAATTGCAGTCTTAATTAATTTCAGCATTTTTTATTTAAAACACACATTTATACCTTCCAATTGTTGAATCCCATTATTAATTAATTGATAAATTAATTCCCAACATATTAACTTTAGTACACATCCTTTAAGTACACAATTCCTTAATCAATTACAATACTAATATCAATCCATTGCCAAACCAGATCATTTCAAATTCCATCTTAATATATATTAAAAAAAGGTTTGTTTCATTTTCAGACCATTTACTTTGGTCCTGTTACTGTATGAATTCTGATTTGTTGGGGAGAAGGGGGTTGACAGGTTTCATATGGACAGGTGATGGGTAAAGAAGTGTCCTATCCTTGCTCTCTACATCAGGCAGAAGAGATTTCTCCCCTTAGAAAAGATCTCCTTCCACAGCCAGAAGTAATTCTGGTTCATTTATCTCTGGGGTTTCCCTCAGCATAAACCTTAGTGTATAGATTGCAGAGTTTCTTTTTCTAAACCCTGACCTAGTTCCTCAGGTATGACTTTTTAGAATTGTCTTTGGGTTTCCAAACTGGGAAATGACATCCTGCAAAGTCATTGGAGAGAAAAAGTGGTTGGTTGTATTCTATCTTGCAGAATATTGGTGTCTGGCATGACAGGTGACAAAATGAATATTATCCTGACCCATAAATTATGTGACTTATGTCAGATACACCAGGATGCAAATCTGAAAGGATGAGCTTTGCAAAATGATTCACGTTTTGTCATTTTATACCACGTTTTGTCATTTTATACCATGTTGGTTAGAACAGACGTAGGTCAAAGCATTGAAGACCCTCTTTGATTTGAAGCCTTCGATATGCTTTTTAATTTCTTGTAACTGTAGCTGTTGTTATTTATCTCTTTCTTCATCAAACAAAACCCTGGCTTCACCCCATCGTTCATCTTGAGTCCCCCTACTGGCACATTATCTACTCTCAGTTCCTTTGTTAGTCTTGGTTAAATTATGCCAATTTGGACATTAATTGACACTAGCCTACCCTTTAGTGGCATAGAATCAATATCACACAGGGAACTGTTCCATTAGGTATGCTTGTTCATTTAGTTGAAAACATACTAATATGACAAGCCATAATTGATTACAAAAGGGCAACACATCTTTCGAGCTGAAGTATGAAACCATAAGCATTATGATTATGAAATCACCATATTAGGGGCAGAAGGAATTAGGTTGATTTTTTCTTGATTTGAACTTTTTAAAAACGATTGCTGAATCCCTTCATTACTTTAGAATACATCAGCAGTTGCTACTCTAGGACCTCTGGAGACCCATCAGGGATGATGCTTTCAATATTGTAGGTTGATTTTCTCTTTTCCCCTGAGCCTCAAATCTCATCATTTCTTCAGAGAGAAGAAAGGGATAGATGAGCAGAGGTTACTTGTTCTCCCCATCTCATTTTTTTTGTATTTAAAAATAGTGTACATGGCAACTTCCTTCTCTTTGTTCTGTTTCCCTGGATCACAAGGACCAAATGGAGGCAAGGTTATAACTGAAAGATGGTACCAGGAAGAGACATGACCATTGAAAGGACTCAAGAATTCCGTTTCCTGGTGCAAATCCAGATGCCAAGAACATTCAGGACATCTTGGTACATGAGCAGGAATTGAAGCCCAGAGCAAAATTTCATCTTTTATTCGTTCTGTTTACATTTTGCACGGAAAAAAATAAACAGGTAGAAAGACAGATAAACTTGACTTGAGAGCTTCTATAATGAGAGGGGGGAGGGAGAGAAGGAGAAATCCATCTAAAATGGAGGGAAGATCTTAGTAGCTAAGCTTTGCAGAAGGTGAGGGACAGGGCAACTTGCAAAGCAGAAGTCTGGAATGCCAAATATCCATTAAGATTAAATGCCACATTAAAAATGAAATATGAAAAGTGCACATCAGGTTAATGAAATTATCCAGTAGCTACTCTCCATAATGAAACACCCTACCTGCCTCTCATCAATCAAAGGCCACCTTGGGCGCCTCCATGCCGACAAAGCAGCTGCTTTGTAGAGTTTATATAGATGATGGAGCAAAGGGGAACCATCAAAGAAATACATGGAGATGAAAAATCAGACCAGCCAGCGAAAGCAGCCATCAGTCAAAATGAAAACAGGGAATGGCAAATAGTGGCCTTTCGATGAATAATCTCCCAGATTAAAACATGTACACATACATGTGTGTGTGCGCACACACACAGAAGCACCCAGAGAGACACCAGTAATTATGTTAAAAGGATGACTGATAATGCGTGTTCCTTAAATATGGTTCTGAGAAGCTGTATACAGCTGCAACTGTAGCTTCAGCATTTTTCTGAAGATTAAAATGTTCCATCTTGTAACAGTGGCTGCTTGGTAAAGTCTGTTGGGAATTTATGGTGAAGATTATGAGACTTCAGCCTATCAGAAGGTCGAACATTGTCTACGAAGACCACCCGTGTGTAAGTCTCAAAACTTCATTCAAAACATAAAGGAAGAGAAACCCAGAATGGTTGGTGAAGATGATGGAGATGGTAAAGATGGAAACATGAACTTGCACTCGTGGGGGGAAATGCTAAGAAGTAAAAAAAATATATATCAGAAAGGTGGAAGAGAAGGAGATATCCCCACTTTAGTTTTTAGGAGGTCCAAGATTGACACAATTTTTGAAATCCGGTACTCCAGACAGCAGTTGATAGGATAGATTAGAGGTCTCCAACCTTTTTGGAGAAGATATCTCAGCCATTTTTGAAAGCATGTCACAAACCCTCAAAGGCGCTCGCTGCTTGGGAAGGCTTGCCTGTTCACCAAATGATAAAATTGGTGAAATTGTTCCCTTTGTCAGGCTTCCATGGCTGACTCAGGGAACAATTTCATTGGTTTTGCCATTTGGTGAAAGAATACCATTCTTTTCTCTCCCAACATTCCAGAATGTTCACTATAAACCTTCAACCTCCTTAGCCTTCTTCTTTTTTCCCCTCAGCAGTTGAGCACAAAGCTCTGGGCTGTATCCAGTCCCCATTTCTATTCTTTCCACCCCAACAGAAAGGTTTAAAGGGTCTTTGTCCGTATTTCATTAGAATAACTGAAAACTAAATAGAACGGGGCCAAAACTGGTGTGGAGAAAAAAAACTGGTGAAAGAAAGACTGGAAGTGAAAATGTCCCAGATCTGACTCAGGACTGTGGGGGGAAAAAATATTTTTTTAAACTTTTCCCAGGGCATTACCTCAGTCAATGGTTAAAGATGCTGAGCCTATCAGATGGAAAGCCGACAGCCCAGATTCAAGACCCGAGCGCTGTGCAATGAGCTCAGTTCTTGTTACTTTTCCCAGCTCCTGCCAACCTAGCATTTCAAAAGCATACAAATGCGAGTAGATAAATAGGTACCATTTCGGTAGGAAAGTAACTGCGTTCTGTGCACCTTGGTGTATAGTCATGCTGGCCAGATGACCATGGAAATGCCTTTGGGCAACACTGGCTCCCTTAGCCAAGAAACAGAGAGGAGCGCTGTCCCCTAGAATTGGAAACTACTATACAGGTGAAATATGTACCTTTACCTTACCAAGGAAGGGCAGCTGGAGAGTGGCTCAGAATGT
Organism: Mimophis mahfalensis; assembly: GCA_032468015.1. Taxonomy (NCBI): domain Eukaryota; kingdom Metazoa; phylum Chordata; class Lepidosauria; order Squamata; genus Mimophis; species Mimophis mahfalensis. The sequence continues at coordinate 479,646 of JANHFR010000230.1, read as the reverse complement.
TGCTGACAGCTGTACTCTAAGCCTTCTTTCTCCTTTCTTCCGTCTTATAGGACTCAGAGCAGAGTATATGTAGCCTGTCCCATGTATATGCAAGCATGAACAAATGCAAACATAATACAATGGGGAAGCAGCCTCAGTGGTGCAGCGGGATAAAGTGCTGCTGCACCACCGAGGCTGTTACGTAGCACTTAGCTGCCAGCTGCCTGCAATTAAGGTGAGATCAAATCTCACCAGGCTCAAGGTTGACTCAGCCTTCCACCCTTCCGAGGTAGGTAAACTGAGGACCCAGGTTGTTGGGGGCATTAAGCTGACTTAGTAAAACACCACTTGGGGAAGGGGGGTGACTGCCCTAATAAGCAGGTATATACAAAGAATGAAGGCTAACGTTTCAAGAGGTTGTAAGCCGCCCTGAGTCTCTGGAGAAGGGCGGCATATAAATGGGAGTTTTTAAAAAAAGCAGAAACATACACATAGGCATAGAGTCACTAAGTTCCACAAAGTAATAAAAAAATAAGGATACTTCCCATGCTACTAAGCTGAAAAAAGATTGGACAGACTTCTAAGCATCTTGGTCTGTACACTTCGCTATCTTGTTATGTCCCAAATATGCCTGTGAAATTTCTTTGGGACCCAAGGAATTGGATCACACGTGGTGTTAAGTCAATTGACAGGAATAGGGAGTAAGTGGGTCATCCCTGTGAATACAATAGTACAGTATATTTGATCTTGATAATAGAGTGAGAGATTTAATTATTCTTTAGACAAAGGAGTAAAACAAGTATCTAGCTCTTTATAATGGAAAGGCAAGCAGACAAATGTGTAACGAGTTTTTGACGAAATCTCGGAAGCCAAACAGGTAGCTGAACAAACTCAGCCTTGGCTTAGGGTTCCTTTTCAGTAAATCAGAGAGCTCCGTTCCCTCCATCCCCAACTGTGATGGGGGGAAAAAATAAGTTTATGTGGCTTAAGAATAAATGGCCATTTTTCCCCCTTGCACAAATCTGGATGGATCACCGCACTAGTCTGGTAATCTCAGCCTGCCACATAAACTAACTCTGAAATGTAACACACAGATCACGTACAACGCCAGAGACCAGCTCCCAGCTCTGTTCATGGGGAAGTCCACTGGACTGCATGATTAAGAATTTTTCCTCAGTTTGTTTTCTTTTTGAAAGGGAGAGAAGGAAATGAGAGTCTATTTTGCAGCAGCTGAGCAGCTGAGATTCCAGTTCTACAGAACATAGGTCATTCAGTTTAGTTTAGTTTATTGTCAAGGTTGAATGCTGTGTCCTTGGTGTTTTCAGAGTGTGGTTATTTTCCTGCAGGAACATTAAGGACCCCAGACTATTTGGAGCTAAAATCACCCCTCTTTGGGTTAATTGTGGGCCTTTAATTAAGAGGTTTACATCATACGACCATCCTCTGCCTCTGTTAAATCTTGGTTAATTGGTACTCAGTGATGTGGATCAAGGAGGAAGAAGGCAAATGAGATGTGTGTCTAATATATTTGCATCAGATCTCGTGACATAATTATTTAATCACATTATTTCTGCACTGAAAACATGACATGTATGTTTTCACTTGGACATCATGGCTTGTTTTGGAGCCTCATGACTCAAAGGAAGGTACTTAGTAGGCTTAGCTAACAGTCTTCCCACAGTCAGGTGTTGCCAGTTCAGATATTCACACTATAAATAATAGATGTGTTTCTTTCTTTTTCACATAGGGAAAAAAACATTATTGGCACTGAACCACCTCACCGCTTAAAGTAGCATCTGTTTTCGTAAGTAGCCCTGAGCTCTTGTTTCATGTAAGGTCTGAATTCAGAATTGAGGATAAAATGTTTGAACAAGCCAGCGGGGAAGAGGCCTTCACACTCTGCATTCATAATGGGAAACTAGACAAAGCTCAGACGCTCAGCACAGGTGATGAGAAGAAAGAAGGAAAAGGAAGGAGAACGTGCAAGAATAAAGGGGAAACAAATGACAACTGTGGATTATGAGATCATGATGCAAATGATATAGCTCAGGGGTCTCCAACCTTGGCAACTGTAAGACTTGTGGACTGCAACTCCCAGAATCCCTCAGCCAGCAAGTCTTACAATTGCCAAAGTTGGAGACCCCTGATGTAGCTTATGTTCTGGGATCAGGTCTGTGATGCAAGTGCTAAGTTATTAACAGTTTGGTGACCATTCAAAGTTACAATGAAAAAAGTGACTCATGACCCCTTTTCACACCTACGTCTGTTGCAGCATCCCCAAGGTCATGTAATTTACATATGGATGCTTTGCAATGGATTCACATTTATTAGAGTTGCAGTGTCCGAGAGTTTGAGAATTGTCTTCTTTGCTCAGCTTCATGTTGCACATGCTATTTTGATCTTGCATCCTATTCTGGACACTGCTAATTGTGGGTATGATTGTCTATACGTTGACATGATTGTATATAATATGGCCGCTTGCCACCATCTACAGTATATCTAGTATTATAGAGTTGGTGGATTATCTGCATAATTGTCTTCTTTGATTTTATAACAGCGCATTTTAAGAATCCAGGTTTCCATAAGAAAGAAAGGATGTCCTCTTTTCATTTAACTTAAAAGATAACCTTCTCAATCTGATGTAAAAGCAAAGCTTTTCTAAGCAGAATTCCTAGGTCTGAAGAAAAATACATGCAAGCTACTCTGTAATTAATTAATTTTCAAGCTGCAGAGTTTACATGTTGGGAAGTGATGTCCTTTATCCCCAAGTGCTTAATTTTCCTGCAGAAAAGTGGGCTAGGTACCGAAAACAGAAGGATAAACACTTTAAACATATTCAAGAAGAACCTCTTTTATTTTATACACATCCTAATGCTGCCTAGTTAAATCCTGACATCAAATACAGGTTTTGAAGCTAGCAGTCTAAGCACATAAAAGAAGTTATAGGAAGCAGGATGCAGCCAAGAGAAGCAAAGAATATTATGGAGAGAAGGAGAATGCAGTCCGTAGAACTCTTGATGAATGAATGAATGCATGCATGCATGCACGAATTAATATGAATGTATATGAATGAATGAGTTGATTGGTTGGTTGGTTCATTTATTCAATCAATCAATCAATCAATCAATCAATCAATCAATCAAGTTCTATAGCCACCCATCTCAGTCAATGCCTCTGGGTGGCTTAAAAAAAAATAAAAATATTACAACTGAGACACTAAAAACATTTTAAAACTCAGCTAAGCATGCCTGCTTGAGCACTGCTGTTAGAAAATGCTCTCCTCCAGAAACTTCCAATAGCCTTCCTCCCACCTACGAATTATAATTTTTCACAGCCAATGCATGACTAACTAGCAATCTTCACCTCTCCTTTCCTAACTTTAGGATGACAGAGATGATGAGAATCACTGCACAATTGCTAGATTGCCCTATCCTCCTGCTTTAAAACTGGGGAAAACTTAGGATCATAAGTCCCTAGACCAATCAGAACTCTGGCTTCCCAATAAAAAAGAGCAGAAGACTTTCCCACTGTTTCTTATTTCTTCTAAATTCTATTGCAAATGAGAGGAATACCTGAGGACTTGATAGAAACTGGGAGTGGATGGCTTACAAGAGTTGAGTTATAGAGGAGTGACTCATAAGAAATGATAATATTTTCATGACTCTGTAAGCTGAACATATCCTATTCACCTCAAATTATAAAACAACCATATTTTTCTTCAATGAACAAATACAATAATAAAACTGGTGAGGAATGAAAAGCAAAGCTATATATCAATTGAGTTAAAATTAATAGGCTATATCTGAGTTATAAATAAGATAAAATCCAGATAAATATATAAATCTAATTTATATCAACCATTTTATATAAAAATGAATAAAACAGCCAGGAAATGAGGCCCTTGACACATTCAGCACCTTAGGCTTGGAAACATAGCCAGGTTTTTAGGGTCTACTCTTTTGTTCATGTTGGAAGCACCTAAAGTGTTTCTGGGTTGGAAAGATTAGTTGGTAACATCACCATTGCCCAGTGGATGCCTGAGGAGACTGCTTTCAGGTCCCCAGTATTTTCCCATCAGAGTGCTACCTATTTATCTACTTGCATTTGCATGCTTTCAAACTGGTAGGTGGGCAGGAGCTGGGACAAATTGACAGGAGCTAATTCCATCATTCAGCTCGCTCTCAAGTTTTGAACTACTGAGCTGTTGACCACTGAATGATCTTCTGACAGTGACCTAACCACATGGGCCACCATGGCACGTAGTTTTAAGGCTCGTAAAAGACTAATGGGGTTGGGGCCATCCTAATCTCCAGGAGGATCATCCTAATCATCCAGGAGGATGTTCCATAGAGTAGTGGGAAAATGGGGAAAATCCCATTTTCTGGTCCCCACCAGCTCACACTCTTTGGCTGACAGGATCTGCAGCATGCTAGATCATGTTAGATAGGTAGAAACTCTTGGAAAAAAGGCAATCCCTTTGGTAACCCAGTTCCAAGCTAGCAACACACCAGTAACCAATACAGCTCACAGAGAAGTGTTGTCACTTGTGCCATACATCTGGCACTATTTACTACTCATATTTCACACAACTCTATTTTCTTTGAACCAATATGTGCAGAATGGCTCCTTTAATAGAAATAGTCCTGCAAGTTTAAGACTTCTAAAAAGTCAACTTTCAGCCTTCCTCCCTTCCTCCGGAAATTGCTATGGTGTTTTTTCCTTGAGTCTGTTTAATAGATGGAACTAAAAAGTGGAATAGCCTTGTGGATGTTTCAAACTTTAGGAGTATCCGTGTCATTAAAGCCAGACTTTGTGTGATCTCTTATGAGTTCAAATCAAGAGAACAATTCCAGCCCGAGCTTTAAGATTCCAGCCAATCCTTACTAAGTCCTGTTTAGCTTTCCATTCTTGTTGAGTTAACTCAGTGTTATTTGCATTGAATAGCATTTTTCTCTACCCCAACAATTATAGTAGGTTGCTGGAGTCTCGTGCATATCTGGATTTCAGCAATCAATTGACAAAGTAGTCTGTGAAGGTCTGATTAGTTCATTGTTTAAGCACAAGGTTGGTGGAATAAAATGATATGCAGCAGCCTCAAAAATCATGCTTGGAAAGAGTTCTTCATGGTTGCTCATCAGTCTGGAAGAAGATATCAGGCATGGAAACATAACATTCATTTCTGGGTCCTTTATTCTTTAACCCTTCATTAATTATTTGCATGGTGAATTGTGGAGAATGCTTATTAAATTTGCAGCAACAACATTCAAAATCATCTTGACATTTAGAGAAATGGACTGGAAATAATAAAATGTAAGAGAGACAAATGGCAGAGTTTTTTCTACTTAGGGAAAATATGAAATATGTAAGTCTAGTACTGAATGGAGTCTGTCACCCATCTATCTATCTATCTATCTATCTATCTATCTATCTATCTATCTATCTATCTATCTATCTATCGGTATCATTCATGTATGTATGTATGTATGTATGTATGTATGTATGTATGTATGTATGTAACTGTCTATCTATCTATCTATCTATCTATCTATCTATCTATCTATCTATCTATCTATCTATCTATCCATCCATCCATCCATCTATTTATCTATCTATCATCTATCTAATCCCCATTTCACTTACGTGATTCTTAAATTTGTCACAAAAAAACCCGAAGATATCTATCATGGCAGCAACATTTATGAAGAAGACTTTGGAACTGTAGCAGATTATAAACTAAGCATCAGTCAGCAGGATAGCATGGCTACAGAAAAAGAAATGAAAATTCAGGCTGCATCAACAGACACATCACTTCCAAATAACAGGAAGTATGGATATACAAGTCCTTTGGAAGCTCCAGAATGTTTTGTTCACCCTTTGTATCCCACTGATCTGACCATTCAGAGGCAAGCCAATCGTTTTCTGAAATTTTATTTTCCAAACTGGAAATGGTTCACGGTGTTCTAAAGAAGGATGGCTTGTTCAGGGTGGGACACAAAATTGAAACAAAATTATCCAGTGTTTTAGTTTTGCATGTAACTTTATATTGGCCAGAGTTTATCTTGAATATAACATTTGGTTGTGGACACTATTATTAACAAGGAATTAGGGAAGCGAGAACTCCTAGCAATTGGAAAGACATCAGAGATGATTAGGAAACTGGAAACTTAAGTTCAGAGAACTGTTTAAGGGTACTGTGTGTCCACCCTGAAGCTGGTCTGGCTGAAGCCACCTTGGAGCTTCAGTGTTGCCACACTAGAGCTGAGGGAGAGGGAGGAAGGATTAGAGATAGTTGGGGTTGTGTAGTCAAAATAGAATACTTTCTCTTGGGAACCAAGGACGTTCTCACACCTGGCCAGAAGAAGGAGGAGTGATGTCATCAACAGAGCTGGATTAGCCATTAAGCACAATAACCACATGTTTAGGGCATCAAGGGAAGGGGGCATCACAGAAATTTTCCATAGCTGAATTTACCAAGGACCAAGGTGCAATACTGCAAATGGTGCAGCTGAACTAGGATCTGCAAACAGGGGCCCCACATTAAATGAAAAAATAAACATTATTATTTTCCATCTTACTGTAAGTTTTATTTAATTTTGATAAATAAAATTTTGTTTTATGGCTTATTATTGTTTATATTTTGAATTACAAGAGGGCACCAAAATCTTTTAAGTGCTTAGGGCTCCTAAGGGTCTTAATCTGGCCCTGGTCATCAGCCAGCCGATTGGGATTGGGGAGAAAAAATTCTCTTTTAATTAGGGGGAAACCAAGGGGCCATAGCTGTCAAGTTTAAAGTCTAAAAATACGGGAATTAAAAAAAAATCCAGAGCCACGCCCCTTAATTTGCATAACCTGACCTTCCTGGTGATCCTCTGATGAAA
>JANHFR010000230.1:202658-222550 GCA_032468015.1 Mimophis mahfalensis | reverse complement strand
GTTTAATTTCTTTTTAATGTTTTTATTGTGTGTTTTTAATGCCCTGTACACCGCCCTGAGTCCCTCAGGAGAAGGGCAGTATATAAATTCAATAAATAAATAAATAAATAAATTTGAAGATGAAACTTAAATACTTTGGCCACCAAATGAGAAGGAAGGACTCACTGGAGAAGAGCCTAGTGCTGGGAAAGACTGAGGGCAAAAGAAGAATGGGAGAGGAGAGAATGAGGTGGCTGGATGGAGTCTCTGAAGCAGTCAGTGCAAGCTTAAATGGAGTCCAGGGGATGGTAGAGGACAGGAAGGCTTGGAGGAACATTGTTCATGGGGTCGCGATGGGTCAGACACAACTTCGTAACTAACAACAATAACATGGCCCCGTTAGAAATTGAGTTTTTTCTAAGATGCTTGAACTCTGTTATTTTGCTTTAGCAGTATTACAGAATTTAGTCTTAAAATATTATTTACTTCAAGGAAAAACAATAGAAAGTTCTCAATTGCTGTGTTACACTGAGTAAATTACATTATTATATAGTGAAGATGATAAGTGGTCCTTGTTTAATGTGCTAACTTTAGCAACTCAGTCATTAAATGAAGTGGTTGCTGAGTGAAACTAACTATCTTTGTGATCTTATTTCAGCTTTCCTTTGCTTTACATATGTGCGAGGTGGTAATTATGAGAATTGGTTGCAAAATTACATTTTCATTATTGTTGTTGTTGTTAGTTGCAAAGTTGAGTCTGACCCATCGCGACCCCATGAACAACGTTCCTCCAGGCCTTCTTGTCTTCCACCATCCGCTGGAGACCATTTAAGCTCACACCGACTGCTTCAGTGACTCCATCCAGCCATCTCATTCTCTGACTTCCCTGTCTTCTTTTGCCTTCAGTCTTTCCCAGCATTAGGCTCTTCTCCAGTGAGTCCTTCCTTCTCATTTCGTGGCCAAAGTATTTAAGTTTCATCTTCAGGCTCTGGCCTTCTAAAGAGCAGTCAGGGTTGATTTCCTCTAGGACTGACCAATTTGATTGCCTTGTCCCATGTAATGCCCTTTAAACTCAATGATGAAAGCCAGAAGATGAATACATTGCTGCAGCATCTACTACAATAATGGAAAACATACTGTGAGCAGGTAAAATAACAAATCTGGTATATGATGGAGATTCTTGGACCCTCATGAACCAAACAACACGTTTCAGTATTTTTGTTTGCTGAAGTGTCTTAAAAATAGAATAAGAAAGCAGTCAAATAGCCAACTTGCCTCATCCATAATGCTGCTTGTAGTTTTTAAGGCTCATAAATTTGGTTGGGATATGATCCACATTCAGCCAAGTAGCAGATTTTATTGTAGCCTATGGTTAGTGCCTTTCATTGTGAATTTTATGACTACATTCTAACGTGTGGTAATCCTTACTCAACTGTCGGAGAAATCAATAGTACAAATCTTAATCCTCTGTATCTCTGTGCTGGGTTGTATTCTATTTTGATTCTAATCCACGTGGGTATTTTTTTTTCCAAATTGTTGTCAGATTACATTGCAGTCAACAATGGGGGTTCGTTGTAAATAAGCTACGCTAGCCAAGATTGCATGCCAAAGAATTTTTACGTATTTGAATGGCTTCTCCATCATGGGTCAGATCTGCCATACCTTATGACATGTATACAATTATCCTTGTGAACAATTAAGCTCTCCAAGGACATCATTGTGTGGACCTAGATAATTTCTACATGTTGTTGAAATTGTGATTTATTTTTTTTTACACCCGCAATTGGTAGGATATTGTTCTCACTTTGAAAGAAAAGCTATCCATTCGAAGCATTGAACATTTTGCCTTGGTTTTGGAAGAACAGTATAATGTGCTCAAGATGTATCTTCTGCATGACGATGAGCTCATTGAACGGGTGAGTTTCACTGCATTAGGACATTTCTGGTGGTGGTGAACAAATTAATGAACTTTTGCCCAGGGATATTAACCATTGCAGGGAAGTTAGAATTACTGACTTTAGCATTTTGTCTTCTGTGCTTCATAATCCATAGATTGGGAGAGTACAAACTCCAATTATCAACTCGTATCAGCTTGGCCAGCATAGCTAGTGGTCACAGAAATGGGATTTATAGATCAGTCACATTAATAGAACCACAAGTCTCACACCTTCCAAAATGGAAATATGTATGGCCTTCAAAAGATATGCCTGATGGAAAACTGGGGCTATTGATTCAGAACATTGTACCCTTGTAAACCTGTTTATATAGCAGCAGCCTTACTGAAACAATACCACTTTTCATTTATTGGTCTATAACTGTAACAAGGATTTGATCTGATATGAATATCAGTTTCCCTAGAATCTGTTTTCATGAACTCTTTTCAACAGTGTGAACAGCTATCAATTTGTTATTCAAAGTAAAATTTTAAACACCCTCTTAGAATTTGTATAATCTTATTACCAATGGTAGACCATAAATGTTTACTTGATACTGCTTTGTTTTCTTTCTATCCATTGAATAATACTTCAATCGTGCTGAAGTGGATTTAATATAAATTGCTTCCCTAGTGACTCATCTTGAAATGAAGATAATACACTGACTGTCATACAAGATCTATTTCTTCCATTCTTTCTTCCAGAAAGGGCAAGCACTCGCCTTGTTATAATAGTAGATACTGAATGATTGAGTGTTTGAAATTTTAAGACAGGAATTTCCATCCTTTTGGTTTCTTCGATGAGATCCACATAGATTAGGTTTCCCCAAAGATTTGATCCAAAATACCCCCACAATCTTTGGCAACCCTATCTGAATTTTGAAGATGAGTTGTTCTGAGCAGCTATCTTATCGTTTTACCATTGGATCACAGATGCTCATTTTATCTGATTGCTTTCCAAAATTGTGTACGCAGCCAAAATGAAAATTAAAAAAAATGGTGATTGCTGGGTGATTTTGTCACCAGAAAGAGGAATGATGGCAGTTGCACAAATATTCAAGTAATTTATTTTGAAATATATATAACTCTGCACAATTTACTCTGCTTCTACCATGCATGGAGAGGGTCAAGAGGTTAGATGGGATTCTGAAGCAGTATTCCGCTGATTACTCAAAACTTTATAACTCAGAACTTTTTATAATAAAATTATCTGCCTTTTTGCTAGAAATTATCCAGACTTGTCCAAGCAGCTATAAAGTATTTAGTACTTTGTTTATCAAAATATCTTAGCAGATAATCACTAGATGTTGGTTTCCAATTTTAAGGACTTTTGTTATAGTGGTATGCTATAAACAGGGGTATCAAGCAGAAGGCCTGCAGGCTGGATCTGGCCCATAGGGTCCTCCTACAAAATATAAAGGGCCTGCCCACATTACTTCTACCCAATTGAAAGAGGAAACATCGGGCCAGCCCACATCACTTTGGCCCAATCTACCCAATGCAAAGGGGAAACATCAGGCCAGCGTGGCTTTGGCCTGGTCTACCCAATGCAAAGAGAAAACATGAGGCCCAGTTGGCCACACCCACCCAGTCAGCCATATAAATAAATAAATAAATAAATAAATAAATAAATAAATAAATAAATAAATAAATACCCATCCAGCCTCTTGAAGTCAATCACAGCCTTAATGCGGCCTCAATGAAATTGAGTTTGACACCCCTGATCTACCAGTATCTATCTATCTATCTATCTATCTATCTATCTATCTATCTATCTATCTACTATCTATCTATCTATCTATCTACTATCTATCTATCTATCTATCTATCTATCTATCTATCTATCATTTCTTCTTTGTTTCAGGTGGTTCAGAGGAAAGAGTCCCATGATTATCGATGCCTCTTCAGAGTTTGCTTTATCCCCAGGGATCCATCGCATCTCTTGCAGGAAGATCCAGTGGCTTTTGAATATCTCTACTTGCAGGTGATATGGGAATACACTATGAGCTTTTCTGACCTGGTTAGGTTTCATCAATAAATAGCATAAACTCAAGTATCAAACAAGTTTATTCATCCATAATAATGTTGGTGCCTTTACATATAGAGAACATATACAGATGAGTATAACACAATGCTACACGACACTAATAATACTTTTCCAATTGTTTGAACATATTCAAGATTTAATCTATTTCAGAAATTCTGACTTTTAATTTTTACATGCATTTTATAATTACAGTAACAAATAAGAAAAAAATAAAGGCCACACTGGGTGCCCATTGGGTGTGCAGAAATAAGAATGGGGTGAGGATTGCATAGTAAATTAGGGCTGAAAAACTGTTTTGTATTAATTGTTTATATTAATTAACTTATGCACAGTATACTGTAGTTTTAAAGATAATTGTTTCAGGGTGCAGATAATTTTCCATGAGTGCAGTTCTCTTTGTGAGGGTAGGAAGAGGCTTGACAAATCTTAACAGGTCAGTTAGAAAAGCAAAGCAAAGCATTTTTAAGGGCCTAGTACCATCATTTATTGGTTTAAAATTTGCATCTCAGGTTTAGAGAAAGGTAGCTTTCCCTGGGAACAATATATACCATGAATCTTGTTAAATGCTTTTCACTTCAATTTTCCTTGGATTCCATTTCCACCCTATATTTTCAATATCATCCCTTGCTCTTAACTGAATAAATGAAAAAAAATATCTTTAAACAACAAACTGAAAAGTCCAAGAAATTCTTCAGCAGTGACTGCTCTTTACCCTAATGTCAAAAAAGATAACAATATTATAACCTGAATAGAACCTTACACAGAAATGTCTAGATATTACACCTACTCAGATACTCACATAGGCTGCAATCACGTCAAATTCAACTTTATATAATGTGTTTGTATTGTCTTACTGTATGAAAATAAATCACAGTTTTACACTCTATAGTAGGTACTTATTCGTGTGTTGATTGCCAAGCATAATGTCCCAGTAGGAATGTAAGTGGGTGGTTTATGGTTGCCAGAATTATTCCTGCTTTGCTTAGCTATATAAGCCACAATGCTTTAAGTCAAAAGCAGCTAAATAGGGAAGAAAACAGATCAACAACTGCAAAATAATAAGAATATTGTTTTGATAATCTATCAAACTTCCTTTGTTTTGTTAAATAAAATATGGTTAAACTAAACCATGGGTGAATATTATATTTGAAAACAAATATAAATCTGTCTCTAACATACCCCTACATATTCTATAATGTGAAATGCTAAAATAAACACACCACATGAATCTTTTGGTCAGTCTTTTTTTTTGTCTTAATTACATAGAGAAAAAGTAGACTGAAAAATCTGGATTGGGTTGACAGGTGAATATTCTATCCCACTTTTTTTTTCATTTTTTATTTTTTTTAATCCCATTTATATCCCGCCCTTCTCTGTAGACTCAGGGCAGCTTACAATCTAAGAGCACACCTCATTGTGCTCAGCAACTTGATTTCTTATATCAACATAGGTGATAGAACACAGGATAACAGAGTTAGAGGGGATCTTGGAGATATCCCACTCAAACCCTCTGCCCAAGCAGGAAACCCCTATAACTTTTCAAAGTGGCTGTCCAATCTCTTCTTAAAAACTGAACGTGGGTTTCCAGATTCAGAAGTTCCAAATTCTCTATCCAGCTAATATGTGCATGTGTGAACCGGTCTCCAATTGTACATGACTCAAAGAAATTAATTAAACCTTGGGCTTTGCAACCAACATGGTCTAACAGTAGAAATCACTTCTTACAATAACCGGATTAGATTAAATCCTGTTTAATCTAGCCTGGGGCAAGTGTAGGTCTCTTCTCTCCCATTGTTAACCTGGCCCTGTCCATTTCAGAGCTGTAGTGACGTCCTTCAAGAAAGGTTTGCTGTTGAGATGAAGTGCAGTGTCGCGTTACGGCTGGCCGCTTTGCACATCCAAGAACGGATTATCACCTGTGCTCAGCCACAGAAAGTCTCACTAAAGTATATTGAGTAAGTGAAAAGGCATTCAGTTGTGAAGTCTTATTTAAAACTTTTTAAGGAAAATACAGGGGATTTAAAAAAAAACCCATTAAGACATTAAGTCAAGGAGTTCAAAGATGGATCTGTCACAAAGGTTGGTCTTTTATTGGGTCGTTTGCATCATTTGCTATCCTTGGCTGCCCGCCTCAGGTGGATGCTTGTTGAGAACAATGCCACTTCTGGTTCTGAAGGCTAGCAATTGCCGAAACTGACATTGCAGTCTTGAACTCTAAATCCTTCTATAACAATTATAGGATGGTGACTGCAAGTTCTGTCAGATGATCATTTCAGGGTAGGGTGTTTTTTTTCCCCCTGATGCTGCAGGAAGGATTGGGGAATAGAGAATTTTATTTCTCCAACTCTACTGCGAAACATGAGAGGCAAAGACATCAAAAAAGCTATTAGTTTCCACATGAAGAGGAATCATCTTTTGCTGGACCCAAGGCAAAAGGTAAAGTGGCTTTAAGATATCTGGGAAGGTCACTTTCTAATGGACCTTGACTCTGCAATCTTCTTCCTTGTTAGATCCTTTTTATTCCTGTATTTACTCTTGTAGTACCTAATTTTTCCTTTCCCAAATACCAGTGTGTACTGTCGGAAAGCAAGGGGGCTCAATGGCTCAGTGGTTAAAGACATTGAGCTTGTTAGCTGCTAAGCTCTAACAGTCTGGGTTTGAGACCCGAGCAGCACATGATGGGGTGAGCACCAATCCTTGCCCCAGCTCCTGCCTATCTAGCAGTTCCCAAGTATGCAAATGTGAATACATAAATGGGTACCACTTTGGTGGGAAGGTAAAAGTGTTCCATGTGCCTCAGCAGATAGTCATGCTGGCCACCTGACCACTTCTTTAGGCAACACTGGTTCCCTCAGCTAAGAAATGGAGATGAACACTGCCCCCTAGGGGAAACTGTCTTTACTATTGGAAAGAATAAGGAAGAATAGGGAATGTATTTCTATAATAATAAAAACAGTTCTTTTATTAGTGGGCCAAGATGAAGGGCTAGAAGGTGCTTCAGACGTTGGCACTGGGAGAGACTAGAAAATATTAGTGGCCAGTAAAGTATAAAAAGGGGGGCTGTGTGACTGTGTGTATAAGTATAAATTATCTGGTCACTGACTAAAAAGGTGATTTGATCTCTCGGATCTTCATTAGAAAAATTGAGATAATAACACTTATGTTCCAAGAGCACAATGATGGGGGAATTTTAGGATGTGCATATGCTGTCTGTAAAAAAGTAGGACAATACCAATAAAGATAGTTTATAATTGCCTATATTTGTGATTGGAATATGGTTTTGTATTTATTGGGAATCAACTAATCTCGTATTTTACTGTATAGTTCAATGCTTAGAATAACATTTGTTAGTTAAATAAAAGGAAACACAGTATTTCTGTGCTGAATATTACTCTATCATACCTTCAGAAATACTGACTGTTCCCAAGACTACAGATAGTCCTCATTTAGTGAACACAGCAATTTGGTCGCTAAATAAAGCAATCCCTAGGTGAAACTACAGCTTATGATTTTACTTCAGCTTTCATTTTCTTTATGACCTGTGAAGGTCACAAATATGAAGATTGGTCATAAAGTTACTTTTTCATCACTGTTGTAACTGTGAATGGTTGCTAAATGAGGCAGTCAGTAAACAAGAACAGCCTATATTTCTGATTCAGAGCTGCCCTATAATACTGGTAGACAATTGTAACATTTGCCCCACTATTGTCCAAAGAAGGTCATGGTAGTAGTAGCTTGCCATATTATTATTGACCCCAAATTTTATTGTATGAGAGTAACAATGTATAAGAGGGCCTACCAATTATGAATATCTGGTTGTGTTAACTTTGCTTTTCAACAATTGCAGCACCACCTTTCGGCAGCCCAAGTGCGATTGTGTTACCTGCAGATTCTTGGAGACCTGAAACTCTATGGAGGGAAAATCTTTAATGTCACGCTTATGGTAAATTTATGATGTCTAATAGAAAAGAAAATATGTAGTTCAGGGCTATATGTAGTTGGGTTCTTGGTGCTCTCTGATATTGGATATTTTCTTGTAGATTCAGGTAGTCCTACCTGGGATCAGCAACTTTGCTGCTAAGCAAAACAGTTGCTAAGTGGGAAATCATATGACTGCAACTATGTTTTCCTGCTCAAAACTGACAAGATTAATCAATTTCACACTTTGTTTTTTGTTTGCCTTCCAACTACTCCCCACCATTTGTATTTCTGGAGCACACGCTAATCTCTTGTACACATCAAAAGCAATGTGAGTGCCATGGGCACACTACACCAGCAGCTTACTCTCTTGAAATCCCTTCCTCTCCAATCTTCTTCCTCTGCAGGGGAGCAGATGGAAGGGGGGTAAAGCAAGTGATTTTCATCTCTATTTTGTCTGATCCTTCCCCCTTTTCTCACAAGGATTGATATTGGAGAGGAAGAGATCACAAGAGAATAAACTGTTTGATCTTCTATATATTGAAATCAATGTCATCATACTGGAAGTCTGGGCCTGGAAGCCACAGGCATGCTATTCAAACAACTTATAGTACTGTCTTGAAATGTCTTCCTTTTCAATTTCTCCATTCTGCGATGCAGGAGGGGTGTTGGGGGAAAAACAATTTCTGTAGGCAATCTCTTCTTTACCTCACACTTTCCTGCTGCCAGCACAATCTGCTGGCTGTTTATATCTACACCTTAACAGAATTAATCAAAGAAGAAAAAATAGGAGTCATGTACACCATTCAGTGTAAGGATTGTTACAGCCATTGTGTAGGCCAAACAGATGGCAGACTACACCACAAACATCAAATGGCAGAAAGAAGACATGAGCAATGCCTTAATCTTGTAACACCTAGACAGACTTGACTATAGCTTATACTCTGTTAACATTTTAGAATATTAGGGAATTCCTGGAGTGTGCCATTCACACATCAATAGATACACAAACTCTATTTACACACTATTCAAAAGACATAATCAAAACCCTAGAAAGGAAACAAGCAGCCTAGAACACATCCTGTTCCAAGCAGCCAACACCCAGATAGGCAAAAACAGGAACAGATAAACATTAAGGGACAAAATAACACCTTAATCAAGGAACCATCAAAAAGGAAGCCACACCCACACAAAGACTGGCAAGGCAAGGTGCTTAATATACATATATAAACAGCAGCTAACCCCGTTCTCCTTTCCACTGATGTTGTTATCCAGCCTGGTAATGAAATGTCTGCAAGAAAACATCTAAGCTCAAAAAATATCAAGGACCCAACAGTTAAGACTTCTTTTTTTACAGCAAAATAGTATTTTTAGTGAAAGTCTCAGACTTTCCAACACTGCATTCAACTCTTCATGTTACAGCATGAAAGCTAGATCATCTCTGTGATTTTAGGGGTTTTCTCAAGGTCATTGGAATGTCATGATGCAGGGAAACAGTTTGAATCCTTTTTAAAATAGCTAGGTCTCTGCCTAAAAATGACTTTTAAGACACCTTGTCATCATTTGCACCTCTAACGGATTAAACAAGGCAGTTATTTGGTGTTTATTGATTAGAATTGAATTGCTTGCCATATGAGCCAAAATAAAATCCAGTGATCAAATGCCAGGACGCCTGCATACATCACAGATTGCAGTACTGATGCAATGACACAACCTACAGCCATGATGGTGAACCTATGGCACTGTGCATGCGTGCGCAACCCCCCCTCACACTCCCCCTGTGCATGCAGGCACAACTCCTGCGCTCCCCCTGCTTCCTATGCCTGTGCACACGATCCCCCATGCATGCGTGTGAGACCACCCTGGCACTCCCCCCCCCCCCATGCATGTGCGCGCAACGTGGCAGAACCAAAACCTGGCTACCAATAGCTAAATTTAACAAATGGTTCGGCGTTTGAAGCTCAGCTGATTGGCACAGCAACACCTATCAGCTATTTTTCGGCTCCACCATGTCATGTGCGCATGCACAGGAGATGGGGGAGCATGGGGTGTTGCATGTGCACTCATGAGGGTTGTCCACGCATGCACGGGGGGGTTGCACGTGCATTGGATTATAGGTGCAGGCATGCATGGGCACGTGCAGGAACTTTCGACATGCCATGACAAAAAGGTTCGCCATCACTGACCTAGAGGGTGGCAATGTTAAGTCATCTATCACTTCTCGCATCAGAAGAAGTTCCCCACTTTTCTGAAACAAAGGATGGCACAGTAATTAATGAACTGAAGCAAGAGCGGGGATCTGTCTCTCTTAGTAACGCTATTGTTCAGCTATTACTTTGAAGTATCCCTCCTGACCGATAAGAGATCTGGTGAGTTTACAGTAGAAGGGGGAGGGCCATCTTGAATTCATGGAGGAAAGGCAAGATGAAAATAAAATACTATCCATGTAGATGTCTCATTTTTTTTACACCAATAAAAAATGAATGCTACTAGTTCTATCTTATTGGATAGTAGCTAGTTGTGGGACTGAGTGGTCATATAGATGTATAGGCTGTAAACCAAGAAGGGTTTTAAACTGTTAGCACCTCGAATTGTGCTGGCAACTAGAGAGGTGGGGACAGAGCAGAGTTTGTTTAGCCTTGGTCCAAGGTGAAACAATTGTCTACGGCTGCAGCAAGTTTCAGAAACACTTTTTGCTGTTAATGTTTAATGGGTAGCAATAAACAATGCACAAAGATGCCCTTTGTGGTACACAAGGCCCAGTTATTTTAAGAGTTCTGAAATTCAATATCAGTATTAGAAATGTCAAACCAAGTCTTTTCTGATTTTCACCTTGAAATAACCACTAACCTGTTTTTCCTGAGGTCCACGCATGACACTATTTCTGCTTTGCTTGACAAGGAAATAAATAGACCCATCATAATCATTTCTTCATTACCATTTAGAAAGAGCCCTGATGCTACACATAAAGTCAGATGTCAAACAGGCTGCTGGATGTTTGATGGTAAAAGGTTGAGTGTCTATAGTTTGAGTCATTCAACTCTTTGCCCCATTAGTGTGTCTGTGTATAGATAACAGTCCAGGAAGGCCTACCATCCGAGACCTTGAGATGAAGCCGCTGTTCTCTTCCACCTATTTGTTCCCAGGACCAGCCTTGACACTCTCCTGCCAATTAACTAGTTGGCCAGTCACCTTAAAAGCTGTGAGCATTTCCCAGAGGCATAAATCATGAGGGCCCCACAGCTTGATCGCATCTGTTAAGATGAGCTATGATAATCCAAAAATGCTCAGTCAGAAGCAATTAGGTGGAAACAGTAATTTCCTGAATTGATTGGTAATATTAAAAAAAAACGGACCTGCTGCCATCCTCTAGTGCAGTTAATAAATGAAATAACTGAATAATTTCCTGCTTTCCTCTCTACAGGACAGCACAAATGATAGCCAGTAAATTTCATAAAAAGTTGAATTATGTTGAAGTGAGCTGTTCAATTCCCATTTAGGTTTTCATAATGCTTTTGTAAACTTTTGGCTGCATTCATTCATAAACATAAACTGTTATTTGTGTAACTTCATATTTCTGAATTAATGACAATTTCACACATCCCATTTCTAAATCTTTGTTTAGACGGCACAAATGTGTGTGTGTGTGAGAGAGAGAGAGAGAGACAGAGGGAGAGATCTATCAGATCCAATTATTTTGCTAGGTGTCTATTGTTTCTTCTCAACTGAAGCAAGAATATGAGAAAAGGCTAACTGTTATTAGCTAATACAGAGTACTATTAAAAACACCTTCTGAACTGATCAGAAATGTCTACTTGAGACTAGTGTGTATTTAAAAATAATGTTGTGAAAGTTCAAATTGTGTTATTTCATCTGGGTGGATTTCTTTACATATCCAAATTATACTGTATAGATATTGTAGCTACTGAATGCATAGGCATGAGTTTGTTCCTTTCTAAGTTTGGTCATAAGCTGCTTTCCCCACCCATGAAGCTACAGGACAGAGAGACCTGCATTGCCTTGCTGGTGGGAGCCAAATATGGAATCAGTCAAGTGGTTAATAGCAAACTCAACATCATAACCTTGCTGGCGGAATTTGCTAACATCAGCAGACTGGAGCTCACTAAAGAATCTGACAAAGTAAGCATGGTGAAGATCTACCTCCAAGATATAAAGGTAAATATATTTCATATCAATTTTGATGCATTGCCCTGTCAGGAACATTACAGCTCATCGTATTTTCCATCTTCTATACAAGGTGCTCACTGTGCTGCTGGAGTCCAACAGCGCCAAAGATCTGGCTTGTCTCATCAATGGTTATTACAGAATGTTTGTAGACTCCAGCAGTTCCATATTCATCTGGGAGGAGAGAAACCCTCAAATGCACCGGATCTCTGCTGAGGAAGGTAAAAAGCAAGTTTCCTTTAAAAAGTAAAAGAAGGGAAGAATATTCCAAGCTCAATAGCCCACCTGTTGCTAGAAATGCATGCATATATTTAGCACTTTGTTATTTATTCTTCTCTGTACGTCTTTATTGCCCCTTTCATTTGTATGGACAAAATGAAAGGGGCAATAAAGAAATCCCATTTGAAATGGTCATTGAGATACACTGAAAGGATGCGGGAGATGCTTCTTCACATTTGAATGTGAATTCATCTAATTTCAGGTGCTTGGACCAACACTAGAGTTTCCATTCAAGGCAGAGTCCTCATAAGTTTGCATGCAATCAAAATTATCAGGCTTCTTCTAATTGAGCCTGAGCCTACTTTCCCCCATCCAGATCCCCACAGTCTCCACACACTGAGACAGACCCTCAACAAACATCACTTAAGACAGTCCCTGTTATGATTGAAATGTGCTTGAATATTAGTCCCTGTTATCCTTTGGCTATCCAAATGATGCTGCTGGGAACAGTATTCCGGATATGTTCAGAGGAATCCTTTTTCATACTTAGCTGCACAGTGATCTTAAGGATCTTTTTAGGGAGCTTTTATTTCAACTGTGGTCTAAGCTTGCTTGGAAGGAACAGTGGTGGGATTCAAATTTTTTCACTACCGGTTCTGTGGGCGTGGCTTAGTGGGCATGGCTATGCTGTCAGCCAATCAGAGGTGGTATTTGCCAGTGTTGGCCAATCAGAGGTGGTTCTCCGAACCAGTCAAAATTATCACTACTGGTTCTCCGGAACCTGTCGGAACTGGCTGAATACCACCTCTGGGAAGGAAGGTGCAACTCCAAGGAAATTGTCTGTATGTGTTTGCAGGATACGAATCTAGAACCTGCAGTGACTCTGAAGAGTCTTCTGAGCCAGATTCCTCCTTGGACCGTTTCTCAGACATACATTCACCTAAGTACAGCAGTATTAGTCCCCCAATTGAGGAGGAAGGAGAGCAGCAAGAGCTGGAGCAAGAAAGGAAGAGCTCGGAGGCCAAAGAAATGAGCTTCTGCAATGGGTACAGTATAAGCGATAGCCTTTCCGAAGCCTCTGATTCAGCCAACACAGAAAGCAGGGGGCCGAAGTCCAGTGGCTCAAGTGATTCTCTGGATGCCTTGGAAGAAGACGATTTAGAAGCGTGCTCAGCAAGCAGGCCAGAGATTTTTCAGTTTTGTAACTATGCTCTTCAAAAATTGGCCAGTAATGACAAGATGCTTTTTGATGCGGATGGAGAGGAGGAAAGTGGAACATCACAAGAACATTTTTTTTCTTTCCTCCTGCCACCCCTGGTACCCAGTCCGGGTCTTCCACAGCCAGAGGAGGAATCCAGAAGAGAAAACGGTGTGAGTATTCTAGAGTCCAAGCTGGCCAAAAGCAACGTCATGGAGTACTACAGCCTCTGCACCAACCTCTCTCCAGCCAGCAGCGGAGAGAAGAATACCCAGAGTGACAGCCCTGAAAGCTGCTCTTTGCAGGAGCCTGAAGACCTTGAGAAAATCAGCGGGGGCCAGGCTCCTGTTTTTGTTTTAAGATCACCCCCTGGCTTTGAAAAGACTAATTCAGATGATAAAGTCTGTGATGGAACCGAAAGGATGACCCCAAAAGAGCCACAAGCAGGTGAGTTAAAAGATAATCCCTGGAGTATCTCCTTTGTGGTATAAACCTCCGAAGGCCTTTTCAACAGGGCTGTTATTTTGACTGCTATCTTGGCAACCCTTGTTGGTCTCTTCCATATTTCACATCATTACTCATGGTGTCTTGTAGTGCTATGGTATCAGTGTGAGGCCCTTAGAATAATTAAAGCTGATTGAGTTTCTTACTGAAATCTAGCCAGATTATTAGCTTTTCCTTTCATATTCAAAATCTTACTCCTTGTATCTGCTCAGTATTTTGTTTCCATTTAGGCATGGGTGCCTAAGGCTGAGAGTTAATGGCTATTCCACAAAACTTATTGCAAATAAAATCCCAGTTCAGTGTTTCATATTATTAATTTCATCTGGTGTTTTTTTCCCCTTTTAGTTGCTAAAAGAACCAATATACGGAAATAAAAGAACCAATATACGGAAATTGTCACTGTACTTAGTGTTTGTGTTCATGCAACTATAAGTAGTGGAATGATTGTGTGATAATGTTTTAATGTAGTTTTTAAAAAAAACCTAAAAATTTACTACTAATACTACCCTGTGATAGCAGGATTTCTCTAGTTTCTCTCAACTTTTCATTCCTTTGTGCCGTAAAAAGATACAAAAGTAGATGGAAGAGGGTGATGGGTAAGTATATCTTCAACTTTGTTGAGCTGGTTACAAAATATTACTCTTCAGTGAGACAGATAATGCCTGACATTTCCTTAGTTTCCTTATTAGCTTGTAGAAAGAAAGGAATCGAACACACCCTCACACATATCAGCAGCAACATAAATCTTTTCACAAAAAACTTTTGAAATAGGACAAAAAAGTAGTTTTCCATATTGATGGACTCTTCTTTATTTTTTAGGTGCCGAAATTCTACCCCTACATTGTTCCCCAGAGTTGCCATCTTATGGCAGTCTGGATGAAAACATCCTGTCAAGGCAAAGCAGAAGAATGAAATCCAGGCCAGAAAAAGACCCAACGTGTGCCAACAATTTGAGGAAAAGAAGGTCTTTTCTCGAGACAAATTTTACTTCCCAAGTTAGTTTCCCCAGAGCTTCACCCCATGCCCTGGAAACCAATGTTGGTTGCAGTAAGAATGCTACCATTTCAGGACCTTCCAACCCCACAGCTGAGACTTTGTTGAAGGAACCCCAGCAAATTCCCCATCATCTTGAAACCCCACACAAAACCCAGGGGGTTCAAAATTCAACCTCTTCATCTGATACAACAGAAATGGGGCAAAATTCATCAGTAACCAATTCAGCCTTGTGCCCGGCCTCTGAGCAGGCAAGCGGAGGAAGTTTAGACTCAAGCGATTGCTCTTTAAATTCTTTTTATGTGCCCCCCCATCAGAGTCACCATTTAAGTACACCAGAAATTAATTTTCACCGGGAAGATCTCGATCCCAGTTGCAAAGAAGAAACAGAAAAGCTTACAAAAAAAGCTAGACGGGTTCAGGGACATTGTGAAGTAAAAGGAGAGTGTTCCGTAAAGCAAGCACTTGGCAAGAAAATGAGTACAATCAAAGCTACGCCTCCAACAGGAGTCAGTTATGTAGTGATTGAGGAAATAATACATACTACTACCAAACCTTCAGGGTCTCAGATCAGCCTCCAAGACAAACCTTCGTCTTTCATCCCAGTCTTGGACCTGGATTCTCTCCCTGCAGAGAAAGCTGAGAAACAGGAACAGGTTATGCTAGATTCCTGCAAGGGAGTCAGAAGTGACTCCATCTTGTGTGAATCCAGCCAGGCCCTTGGAGACTTAAAGCTTGAAGAAGGTGTCAGCCAATTGTCAAATAAGGGTGCTACGCAGAAATCGGGAAATGAAAAACACCCAGGGATTTCAAATGTAACTGAACTGTTTTTCAACTGCAGTGATACATCAGGCCAAATTTGCTGGCCAAACTTCAGTTCAGCAGCAGAAAATGCAAAAATCTGTCAGCAAATAGATGATCATGGGTGCCAAGGAATTACTAGCCAAAATGGCCTGGGCATTAATAATGTATCTTTAAAAGATGGTGTTATAAATCAAGTCCCAGCCCACTTATCAGCCACGAGTATGTCTCATAATTTGTGCCAATCTACAGACATTGCCAGTGACTTTAAAACAGAGGGGGGAAATCTCACAGGAAACGTTCTCATTACAGATTGTAAAAACAAGAGATCCAGTTCACTGATGGCTTCCTCAGAGGAGAACACAGAGCAGAACAAAAGTGATAATTCAGCTGGACAGGGTTACCCTTCGTTTGACATTTTGCCTAAGGCTGCCAGACCCGGTGAGAAAAACTGTACTTCAGATCTATCCTTTCCGTCTTCTGACAATGCAACTGGAGGTGCGGTGGCATTCAGCGACACAGGCCCACCAGGTTTAGTGAATTCTGAGGAAAACTTTACACCCAGACATAAACTGGAGAGATGCAGCTGCCAGTTGTCTTATGTAAGCTGTTTCCATGGAGTAGAAAACGAAGCAGAATTAGACAGCACCAAACCCTTTGCAAGTAGCATTTCTGAGGGACCCTTAACAACTCCACCTTCAACAAGAAACCCACTGCCTTCAGATTTTAATCCCATCAGGCATCTCCAAGATTTACATACGTATGTGAACGGGACCCCCAGAGATTCTCAGAATCACAGACACCTCCCAGAATTGCCTATCAAAGAACTGAGCTATATGAAAGAAAAATGGTCTGTCTCGCCATTTGACTTCTGCCATTTGTTAGGGGATGTAGTAGAGCTAAAGGAAATTTTAAGGCGGTCTTCAGGAAACCAAAGGAGACATCCAGAGAATCAATGCGCTGCCCTTTTTTCAGAAAACAAGAATGCTTTGAACGTGGAATCACAGAGGTTGTTAGCTAATTGTCAGAAGATTATCAAAGCACAAGGGCCTTCTTCAGAGACACCAATGATAGTTCAAAAGACCTTCCAAAACCTTCTCCAGTTGACGGAAGTATGCCTACAGTTCACAGACTGTGGTTTTTGCAGTAGTGGACACATAGACCTTAAAACCAACCTTGGGGATGTTTTATGTAGCTATCAACAATTTTTGGAGGCATGTAAGCAAGCTCATGAGAAGGGTTACTCCAGCCTAAGCTTGAAACTATGTGTGTGTCAATACACGGCCCTCACCGCTTCTCTTTTCTGCCTTGTACGGCAGTTCAGAGCTTCATCCTGCACATGAGATGGATTTGCTAAGCTGTCTCTTCCTGCTTCTCCTTTCTTTGCACTAACAGAGCAACTATTGTTAAATTCATTATAAAGAGAATTAGCTATTTTGAAAACATGCATATTTTTGTGACCTTCTGAGTTGGCCTGATAAATGTATAACCCTGGGAGATTCTAATAAAAGCAGGGGATGTGTAAAAGAATGGCTTGAAGGAAAAATGAGAATTGTTTGGTTTCATTTGTGAATGGATATTAATACTCAAAGTGTGAATGAAGTCAAATGAATAAGTCATTTCTCATAAAAGTCATAGATAGCATGTTAATTTACAACCAATTTTACTTTTTTTCCCCCTTTCCCCTTAAGTGAAGAAGACACAAGATCAATCTTTTCTGAAGATCTTTTCAATGTTAACTGCTGTGGATAAATGCTACTTAAGAATAGCTCAGACAGAATGTTGTAGGTCAAAACTGGACAGATTTGCTGCACATATTATCTTACAATGTTAGCGTGTGCCAAGTTGTGGAAATGTTGATCAAGGTTAAAGAAACCATAGCACAGGTATCTGTCTTTTGTGTGGGACTCTTCTTTCTGGTGTTTTAAATAAATGCGCCTGGAGTATGTTTCAAAGATACCAGTGACGTGTAATTGATAAGATGCTGGACTAACACCAAAGAAGACCCTGATTCTTGTTTACTTAAGCCATGGAGGTTCACTTGGCAACTTTGGGCCACTCACTCTTTCAACCCAAACTGTCTGACATGCCAAAGGTCACAGGCAATGAAGCATCGAAGGCAGTGGTCTGGTATAATGGGCTGTGAGAATAACCTTGGGAAACAGGAAGAAGAGCTGATGCCAAATAATGGTCCTGCCTTCTGTTTCCCAGGATTGTTTTCACAGGTTACAGGTGGTAGCCACTTTCCTTCACTCAGTTGCTTTTAGTTTTTATTTTAAAAGGATATTATACCCCTTTAAAGCAGAAGACAACTTTTGAACAGTATTTTCACCCAATTGCTGATTTTTTTGTATTCACTAAAAATGGAAGGGATGCATCTCGTTATTATACCTAATAAAGACCTAGTTAATTAGCAGGAAGCAAGCTCTACTATACAGGGATGCGGTGGCTCAGTGGCTAAGATGCTGAGCTTGTCGATCAGAAAGGTCGGCGGTTCGGCAGTTCGAATCCCAAGCACTGTGTAATGGAGTGAGCTCCAGTTACTTGTCCCAGCTTCTGCCAACCTAGCAGTTTGAAAGCATGAAAAATGCAAGTATTTTGGCTTTGAAACGGAGATGAGCACCACCTCCTAGAGTTGGGAACAACTAGCAGGTATGTGCGAGGGGAAACTTTACCTTTACCTTAAGCTTTACTATAGTGGCCTTGTTTCTGAGAGCCTATGCAAGCTAGCACTGCAGAGCATTTTATAATATTCCTATCCTTAATTTAAGAACACCCCTAATAACACAATTAGTCAACTCTGCTATGCTTGGAAGGGTAAATAATAGTGGCAAGGAGATTTAATCTGAAATTAGAGCAATAAAGCATTTATGTTAAAAAATATTAAATTGACATAATAACCTCTGCTCCTTTGCCTATGAGTGCAAGAAAAGGTACCCATTCTTTTCATTATGAAAGACTCATTGTTTTCAGCAAAAACTCCCAGCACAAATGTTATGTTAAAATAAAAGCACATATCAGTAATAAGTGCAGTTAATTGTAATGTAAAACAAACAATATTTTAATCCTTCTAACAGATTAAAAGAATAAGCAATGAGAGACCCGGTCCTTTCCCCAAGAAGTACAGTAAGCAGAAATGAAGATCAATTAAGTAATCATTTACTCTCCCCACGCATCTATATACAGTAGTGCTGGAGTCAAAGCTCCATAATTTACAATTGGAAATTTTAATCACAGTAGTCCAAAATATCTGGAATGCAGTTGGGTAAAGAAAACTGTTGTGGGTTACCAAAGGCAAACCGAATCTTGTTTTCCTCACATTTGTATCCAGAACCCTTTTGTCATTGTGCGTCTTTGAAGATGTACCCCTTTCCAGGAGAAACTGCAGCTTTAAGTGCTTCTTCCCAGCTCTTTGTATCATAGAACGTTGATAAGGCATCAAACACTAAAAGAAATGCATTGGATAATTACAAAAAATGTCATGAATCTGACAAGGAGTGCAGAATCCAACCATGGCATAACAGAGCTTCTATAGAAACAATAGCCATCCTCTGCATTTAAAAAAAAAATATCCATTTATATGCCACCCTTCTCCGGAGACTCAGGGCGGCTTACAATACACTTATAGCAATTGCCTTCATTCTTTGTACAGACCAGCTATATAAGGGCTTTCAGGGGCCCCTAAGCAGTGTTTTACAAAGTCAGCTTATAGACTTACAAAGTCAATTTATTGCCCCCAATAATCTGGGTCCTCTGTTTACCTACCTCGGAAGGATGGAAGGCTGAGTCAACCTTGAGCCTAGTGAGATTAGAACTCACACTAATTGCAGGCAGCTGGCAGCTAAGTGCTAGCACTTAGACTCTTTATTCTCCAACAATAATTTAAATATGTAAATAAGGAGTGTGCAAGACTTGTGGTCTTTAATACAGCATTACATTCAAGGCTTTCCTACTTTGCTCAAGGTAGACCTCTACTGTTTAATGCCTATTTGCCCATATATCATAGGATAGCTCCTTTACATTAGGACTAGGTCTACCTAAAGGTAAAGGTAAAGGTTCCCCTCGCACATATGTGCTAGTCGTTCCCGACTCTAGGGGGCGGTGCTCATCTCCGT
>JANHFR010000230.1:135655-154957 GCA_032468015.1 Mimophis mahfalensis | reverse complement strand
ACGGGAAAAGACCCAAATACACCAAGACTTGCATACCTGTACCCATGAAAATCTATATATAAAAATTTATCACCAGCTGTATATGAAAATCAAAAGATTTTGCAAAACTAAATATTTTCTTCTGTTCCAAGGGTAACACATTTTGCTAGGATATTCACATGTGAGAACATGTCATAATAACTTGGCAGTGATACCTCTGAAGATGTTTTTTTTTTAAATCAAATGTCCTGTTTTTGCCCAGTAGTGGCATAAGCAGAATTGCTCATACTAGAAGATTTTCTATTGAACGTGAGATGCATAGAACCTAAATTAATTGTGTGCCAATTTCTGCAGACAAGCAAGTAAGATGACAGATCATTGGCTCCCTGGAATTTATATGCAAAATGTTCAGTTAATTTAGAGCCTTTGGGAGATTTAAAAGTTTTTGCTAGACTCTCATTCTTATCTGTTTAAACCATATAAAACTCATCTGCATGACATTTTTTCTATCTGGTGTCCTGGAAATTAACATGATTGCATGCCTGAATGATCATTTTTAAAAGAAAATGATTTTTCCAGTAGGAGAAGTTTCATTTAGCAATTAGCTACTCTGCAACTTGTTCTGAAAATTATGCCAAATACAGAATATATTTATAAAGCAGCTCGGAAGAATATCAAAATTGGGATAATAGATGCCTATAAATGTTGTTCTGAAAAAAAAGTGTTGACTGATTCTCAGAATTGTTAGTGTAGCCACTTGTGGCATATGGGACTAGAAGATAGCTGTTGATCACCATATTCTCTATAGATGATGTAATACATCAACATAAATACAAACAAGCTCAGAGCTGTACTGACTGGAATATGTCTTAAGTTAGACGTAGAATGGAATGGCAGACAATACTTACACTTCTTGTTCTTCTGGTGATTCAGTCTTCTTTTAATATTGTTCATCATCAGAGTTGAGTTTCTAGCCATCTATTTTAATGCCTAGAACGATTTTCTTAATCTAAAACCTGCTTAGCCGTGTGGTGTATTTAAATGGTGCTCTTGTATATGTGAGAGAATGGTAAACAAATATATTGTAGATATGAGATGAATACAATTTTGCATTTAAAATTAAGTACAAATCATTTTTTGCTGGATGACCTGAATTAGCTAGACATGCCCACAAAATCAGTTCTTGAATTTTAAGATGAAATCGGAACTAAAATCAGTTTGCAGATCAAAGCTCCCTGGTTTGAGTCCAATCTCGCTTTTTTAAAATGTATCCTTTCTTTAACATTTTTAGAATATGTGCATTTCTGCTTAAATTTTATATATACCCCAAAGGCATTTAAAAAAACAGCTGAGCCAGAAAACCAAAAAATAGAAAATGCTGGTTGTCAACTACTCTGCCTCTAATTGGGCTGCAGAGAGAAGTACTGTAGTCCATGACTTATCATAGATACTGGTAATTAGTTTGTATATTTTTAAAAAATGGTGGCTAGATCAATTATTGGAATAGAAAATGGAAAGCAGGTCCTTGAAACCTTGTTAAGATTTCAAATGAATGGCAAAGCAGATACGTAGACAGCATCATCATAGATATTTACTTTTGTCCACCTAAACATTGAATGTTGGGACACTCTCTTTCTTCCCCCCAACCCCAAAATCTCTTACGGTAAGCAATTAAACATTAATCTTCCTACAGCATCTAAGCTCTATACGATTCCTATACTTCTGCTTCTTTCGTTTGGAGGCTCGGCTGGGATACAAATGGGAGAAATGTCTGGGTGCTTGACCCCCTGTCTTTTTCACTTAGAAATCTTCCTGTACAGTTGCTTCGTTTTAACACGAGCACATATAATTTTGGATATCGGGTCAGTAGTAATCTTCCAAGACTACACTTTGTGAGAACTGGCATATTAGCCAGGACCTGAAAGCATTATTCTTAAATTTTGTAACTAGTTATTATGTTTACAGAGTGAAAAGAGTTGTCGTCGTGCT
Source organism: Mimophis mahfalensis (assembly GCA_032468015.1). NCBI lineage: Eukaryota > Metazoa > Chordata > Lepidosauria > Squamata > Mimophis > Mimophis mahfalensis. Next base: position 152,989 of record JANHFR010000230.1, on the reverse strand, counting down.
CACTCGGCTTTTGAGTTACAGTATATCTGTCCAAAATAAATCTAAGGCCTCATGAACTTACAGAATAAGAAACAGATTCTTGGTATGCCAGATTTTTTTAAAGGAGAGGGTGCTGCACAGAAGGTTCCTGGTGCTTAAACTGCATGTAAAGTACAAACCGGTGATTATGAATCAGAGTTTTATGTATGTATGGATTATTCATCCTGCACTAAGAAAAAATATATATACATAAAATGGAAAAATCCCTTAGTCCAGCTGCCAGAATTTGAATTCTGCTCATCTTTTATGCAGGATAAGGTTGCATAAAAGTGAATCTGAATATTAAAAATAAGTAACTGGGGATAAAAGTGTAGCTCCCGTGTTTTTAGCATGTTCCTGTGAAACACTGACTCACCCATGATGAAAGGTGGACGAAGGTTTGACTAGTCAGGAAAGTTTGAGAAAGTGAACTTCTGTATGTGCATATGAACATGCACAAGCATAGCACAACCTTTAAGTGCATAAGCTTCAGGTTGCACTTGTTGAATTCTTAGTTTTTAAAAATATCAAGTTATTTGATGAAGGAAATTACTTCCTTTGATGTCCTTGAGAATTGCTGTGATTTGGAGCAGTAGATGGCATACATCTAAGACAGATGAATCTGAATGGATCCAAGCTTATATTGGCTTGATTTGTCAGCTTACATTTACCTTTAGAGCTCTCTTTTTTTGAGTACAAGATTCGTAGGATAAGAAATGGGGTTTCTTTAGAGTTTTCATTCAAAAAGAGCAATGGTTTTCTGGAATGGAGTGCCTTTTTGCTAATGTCAATCTTAGTACAGTTCCATTGACTTCAAATTACACTGAAATACTTTTAAATTGCTGGTAAATGTCACCTCAAAATTCAGTTAGTTGGCTATGTATTTGTGGATATGAATATACTTCAAAAAAGATCAGATGCTGTATTTGGAATGAAGTAATGGCTGCCTAATGATACTAACTTAAAGTACAATCATGGTAATAGTCTCTTCACTATTACTACCGGTAACAAGAGTTGCTTGACAAGTGGGGAGCTATATAATGGAATGAATGAATGAACCATCAGTATGAATGAATCAATATGTTATCAAAAATTATGTTTCAAGCTTTATGTAATTTTCTTCCAGAAAATATTTCAGTAAGCTAGATTCTTAAAAATATTTTTGTTTAGTCAGTATATTTTGATAATGCAAAAGCTTCTTGGCAAGGTAATTTTTTACCTGTTTATTACTTAAACATCTCAAATGTTTTGAAGTATAACTATAAACTCTGTCACACGCCAAAAATTGACCGAGTAGTAAGATTCTGCAACATGTGGAAAAGTATGCATATGGAACAAATACTTTGCATGTAGCCTGAGAGATTAAATCTATGGCATCTCCCTGTGATAAATTGAGTGGCCAATAAAGAGAAAGAAAGAAAAGAAAAAAGAGAGAGAAAGAAAGACATCATCTGGCATCAGATGTGAATGTCTTCTGCCTTAATAGGGAGATGGCATGAATTAAGATGTAAAAAATAATAATAAAAAACACCCACCTTGAACTGGATAGCTAATGAACGGACTTGATACAAGGCTTTTTCAATCATTCCTATGGCTTTTGCAAGCTAAGTACCAAAACACTAATTCCAGTCACTGAAAAGCAGCTGAACCAACTCTAATACCTGTTTCAAGCGTATTTTTTGCAACCATAAGAACCAGAACATTTTCTTAAAAAAAAAAAAAAAAGCCCAAGATGTTGGGATTCCCAGGAAGCATTTTGCACTTTTCCCCAGTCCCTATAGAATTCTAACATGCAGCCATGAAGATGATTTGGTGTTTGGATCACCCCAATCTAACTCTTCCTAAAGCTTTAAAAATCATCTGTAGAAATGCAGAGAGTAATTGAACATGGCTTGTATTTTTTAGTAGAACTGAATTTATTGTATTGCAATCATCAGTGTAAATTATATATTGCATTGCATTTTTAAAAACATCCTACCTCATATCATGCTTTTCTTAAAAAAAAGGTATGCTTATTTTTAAAACTTAGCATGCAGTAATTCCTTTTCAAAATGCAGAAAGACAGCAGTGCAAAGAGATCATCTTTTATTTTAGGCAACTGAGAACAGCCCCTTGAAGCAAAGCAAGCCTGTTCAGTATTCTGCATTTAGTACTAGAATGCTGCTGTTTCCCCCCAATTCTGAGTCCTCCAGATGTGTTGGATTACAACCCCCATAATCCAGTCTCCATGAGCTTTGTCTATTTTTTTTACATCACCGCTTTAATTCTAGACATTGATTTAGTGCTTCAAAACCTTAATAAAACTATATGCTGTACTGAACTTAATCTTAGTTTCAGAAATGTTCAGTGATTCACTGATCTTTCTGTCTTGTAGATATCATCCTTAAAAACATTTAGTGTGTATAGTATGGCCACGTGGCTTTTTAAAATGAAACTACATTTTTGAGTGGGGATGTTTGAGCTTAAGTTATTTTGGCTTAATGGAAACTAACATTTGACTTTGTAAAATCCTAAGGAAAAGTTGCCTGATTATAAAACTGCAGCATTGAAAATTAACATTCTTATGCATGTCTTTTCAAAGATCTCCAGTAAACATTAGCTAAAACTATAACTGATTCATACCATTTTTTCCTCTTTACATTTATTTATCATTTATTTCTATAAACATCTTTTACATCTGTTTATGATCCTGATCAGAATATGTACTATGCCCATATATGCTTTAAATGAATAGCTTAATCATTTTTGTCCCATTGAATATTACTCTAGAAAGCATGACATATCAAAGCAGATACATTGTATTTATTGAGTTTGATACATTGATACAAAAACCTTATAAGTTTATCAAAACACTACTGATATGTACAATTGTAATTGTTGCTGAATGTACACTGAGTGCAGTAATATACATCAGATTTGAGAATAGATAAATCTCAGTACTGTATTTATAGGGGTAAAAAAGGCTTCTACCGATAAAACATTGCCACTTAGGTTATGAAAAAGCTGGTCATGTTTCAGTGACATTGAAATCAGACTAGAATTCAAAAGGATATAGAGCACACATTAAAATTGCCACTTATTCCAAGTTTAAAATTCACATTGAAAATAATCAGCTATGATTGGCAACGTCACCTGAAAGATAGCTGGTCCAACAACATTGATCTTCTGGTATAATGTACAGTGGTAAGAAAATGGGGATCAAAATGTTGGAAGGTCTATAATGCTGTTAAGGAGCAGAGTACACATATTCTTGAACATGCCCCAGAGTTAATTTCTTAGCATGCAAATTCATATGGAAAGTATTCCTTGAGCATGAAACCAAGTGCTTTGACATTATATACCAGCTATAGATGATCAGAATTGGAAGCTTACATGTTTTGCATGTTTTTCTCTCAAATATTTTTATAGGATGTCTCTAAACACCTGAATACTTTCTTTTTGCCTTTTTTTGTAATGAATGCCAGGGTTCCGATTGGTTTTAGCTCTAAAGCATGGGGAAGGCTGAAATTCTAAATAAACATTATGGAATAAACTCTTGGATGCTACTGAACATGTTTCATGGACAGAAGTTCATTGCAAAAGTTAGCAGATAGAGATTTGATGAGTTTTGTAAAAAGAATATAATGGTTTAGCATTTTAAAGTTAGCTTTGGGGAGTATGAATCTCAAAATACCAATCACATTTCTAGTTATATGGAAAATAGTTACATAAAAATCTAGTAGTTTCCAGCTTCAATTTAAAAAGGGATTGGATATGGCTTCCACATATGTATGAATTTTATGTAGTGGTTTTTGGAATTCCATATGTCCATGTATCGGACAGATCTGACCAACCGATACTAGTTTGAGAGAACTTTCCTCTCTTTTAAAGATCACTGTGGAAAACGGTTGAGTGAAATTTAGAGACCACTACAGTGGAGAATTATTTCCCAAATGTCGAAACAGAAGAGTGAAAAAATGGAAGTAAATGGATAGAATTGAAATGTACATTAAACTAAAGCCAGTTCTTTAAATAATTTGCATCCTATTTGTTAATAGCTTTGTTGTGTCAGCTTATTTGTAAACATATTTCCATCTCGTGCAAAAATATTTTTTTTAAATATGGAAGTACAAATTTGTGCATGTAGAGTACTTTGAAATTATTTCATAATAAAAGGTGTACATTTTAAATACATCTACAAGAACTGTCTAGGAAATGTATGTACTCTTACACGGGTGATGTAAATGTTTGAACAATTTCTCTTGCTTGCTTAATAAACACTTCACATTCATACTCTGAATTTGTTGCTCATATTTCACTAATGTGTAGTTGCCTTTTTAGATTACTTTTTTTTATTAACACTGGACAGACTAAAGTATTCAGTAATGTAGATCGATGTATTCAAGTATCTTTTACATACTTGAAACTAGTAGCATTCAAAACTGTACTTAAATAACCCTCTTTAACATGTTTCAGGTATTGTTTCAGTTGTAAATTTTCTCTGGTCTATACTACACCAGGCACCAGTGTTAATTCTCTTCAGAAACTCAAATTCATCTGTTGTATACACAGCTGGATTCATGCATAGTATGAAACCATAGTATTCGTTTTGTTTTAGCTTAATATTGTGAATTCAATTATTCAGGCAATGATCAACCAACCACAGCTTACTGAAATGAGTGCCCCAGCTAGTAAATGCCGTCAGATTCCACTAAACTCTACAGAGGGAGTGATTCAGTTGCAGTTACACCATTTCTTTCTTTTTTTTTTAAGGAAAAAAGATTGCTTTCCAGAAACCATTCTGACACCTGAGTTGGGTAAGAAGTTAGTACAAAAAGGAGGAAGGTGAAATTAGATAAAAATATGTTCCCAAGTAGACTTTCCTATAGGAAATCCTATATATTTTTTGTATGCTGGGTAGAAAACATAATAAAAGTTGGACTTCATTGATAACTCTTCCTGTCCATTAAATCGTGATTGTACTGTTGAGTTCAATGAAAATGTGTACAGAATTGGCTTTGCGCCCTATCTAAGCACTAACTGGATCTAAATGCTTTGCTTTATCCAAGAAATGCTAAGATTAATTAGATGCTGCTAATGCTGTTAAAAACAAGCCTAATTGTGCTTATTTGCGTTTTACTTCAGTTGCTTCTACTTGGATTCCAATTCAATGGCAACTTTTGAACAAGAAGAAAAGGAGCATTGGGCTAAAATAAATTGTTCTGGTGTTAAGTTGAAATTCAAGGTTATAATTTTAAACCTTTTCCTCCTCCCAACCTGATTTAATCCAAGTTAATCGTATTTACCCTATTGCTTTGTGGTAAATGGTAAATTTTTATTGTGGCTCTCCCTGGAAATATTCCACAAGGTATGTCTTACAATAGGTCTCTCAGTGAAACGGGCATCCTTGAAACTTGTCCAATGTTTATGACCTCCATTTATGGCCACAACTGACCCCAAAATTTCCACTGCTAAGTGAGGCAGTCTTTAAGTGAGTTGTGCCTCATTTTACATCCCTTTTGCCACTGTTGTTAAGCAAATCACTGTCAATCACGTGGTCACTAAGGAAATCTGGTTTCCCCCATTGACTGCTTGTTGGAAGCTGGCTGGAAAGATTACAAATGGTAGTCCCATGACTCCGGGACAGGACAACTGTCATAATTACATGCCAGTTGCCAAGCGCCTGAATTTTAACCACGTGACCATGGGGATGCTGCAACACCTGTGAGTGTGAAAACAAGTTATATGTCTCTTTTCTCAGAGCCATTGTAACTTAGGTCACTAAACAAAAGGTTGCAAATTGAGGACTACCTGTATGGAATATGTATTCTGCTCTATTACTGTACTTGTTTACATATGATTCTTTCTTCACCAAGAGCGGATTCGGGCAGAGGGTAAACCCCTCCCTCTAGTTTGAAGCAATTCACACACACACACCCCGATTCTGTTTATTGTCCTGAGTGGCAGAAGCGACAGAATAACTGAGCCACAGAATAAAAGAAATTTACTTTTCTCCTACTTTCCTTCTCTGCTTATTCGAGAGCCTAATTGGTGTCCATTCCTCAGAACTTCCATTATCCATGGAGAAGAAATTGTCCGCTAAAATCAAATCAAGTTTTACAGGTAGTCCTTGACCATAATTGAATCCAAAATTTATTCTGTTAAGCGACAGAGTTAAATGAGTTATGCCCCATTTTATGACTTTTCTTGCCACAGTTAGGTGAATCACGTGTCGATAAAAATAACCGTTGTTAAGTGAATCTGGCTTCCCCATTGACTTTGCTTGCCAGAAGGTTGCAAAAGGAGATCACGTGATCTGGGACCATGCAGATGTCATAAATAAATGCTAGTGGCCAAGGTCTGAATTTTGATCACATGACTAAGGGGATGTTGCACCGGTGGTGTGAAAAACTCGTAAATTACATTTTTTCAGTGCTGTTTTAACTTGAACAGTCACTAAATGAATAGTTGCAAATCAAGGATTACCTGTGGTTGGGCTTGGATTATGAGAGAATTAATCTTCTTTACTAGTAAAATACTTGCCCTTTGCTGGTAAGGGTAGTTCTCAACCTAAAACCATTGGTTCAGCAATGGTTTGTAGTAGTATGTAGGGATCAAGTCTTTCTCTACTTGTACTGAATTACAACACACGTATGATAGTGTCTTTCGTTGTTGCTTAATGTATACCCTTGGCAGTACCTTCCCAGCTCAGGGACAGGCTTAAATGTTAAATGTCATACATGAGCAGACATAAGAGCTATAAAAAATGTTCAGCCTGTGGAACTGGTTAGTTAAAAAAAGAATAATAATCCAGGAACTCTGATTAAGAAGCAATGCTCTAATGATAACTGGCTGCACCTGAGTGAATTTGTGTGTGTGGGCATGCACATGTTCTTAGCTTCCCAAAGCAGCCGAGGATTTTGTGGGAAAGTGTTTCAAAAACTCTGAGGTAAATTTTAGTAGGCTTTGTCACTCATTATCCATTCATTAACCTGGAAGGAAGTTAAGTGAATGCAATGAGTTGGAAAGGCAATTTAGGCAGGTTAGGAATCAGCAAAGGGGGTAGAGAGCAAATTTTATGCCAGTCTTAGTTTTCTGCTCTCATGAATGGCTGAGTAATACTTTAACTTATCCGTGGGAAATGGCCCACAGATAGCAGAGAGTTTGCTAGCATGAAGACAAAGAGCTACTTCTTCCGTTTTTGAGGTTTACAATATTTATGGGTGATGCAGGCCTTTTGTTGTCTCATATGGTAGCTGCACACTTCAGTTACTAATGCCACATGCTCCCAGACCAATCCCTTGCTTAGCAATCCACAACTAGAGCACCTCCAGATGGCTATCCAGCCTGTTGAAATACTTCCAGGAAAAAGAATGGCCCCCATCTCTGGAGGCACTCTCCCACTGTTGAAGGTAGGAATTTTTTCTTGATGACCGATGTGCTTTCTCATAATTAAAACCAATTTTGTGTCTGTTTTCTGAAATAATGCTGAAGAAATCTCCTCTTTTCTCCATGACAGTTCTTCAGATACATATAGTCCTTGTTTAGTGGTTGCTTCGTATAGCAACTCTTCAGTTACAACCGTGAAGAAAAAGCATCTGTGTGACCAGTCCTCACATTTACAACCTTCTGTCTGTAATGCAAAGGAAACCTGAAGTAAAATCATCACTTAGCAATCACTTCTGCTCAATGACCAAGTTGCCAATCCCAGTTGGGGTCATTAAACAAGCACCACCTGTACTTGAAAAAAATATTATTTTCTCCAGGCTAAATATTCTGAGTGCTGCCAACTACATTTGTCCTTCCAAGATTCTTAATATCTTGTTATTTTCTTCAAAACACACTTAAACTTGTCAGTGTCTTTCCCAAAATGCCGTGCTGAGAACTGGATTCAACGATCCAGACATGGTTTTACCAATCTGAACAGAGAGGAACAAAGAATTAGTAACTTAACAATCTACTTCTGTTGACGCAGGCTAGCACCATTTTGGCATCAATATCAGTGTTGGTTCATGCTCCATCTGAGATTCACCAAGACATGCAGTTCCTTTTCATATGTGCTATTGCATATCCTATACATATGCTGTTGATTTTACTCACAAAAATGGAGGATTTTGTATTTGTCTTTGTTGAAACTGAGATGGCTGAGATTTTCCTGAATCTTGATACTGGTTCCTGAGTTATTTGGTATATCACTCTTGTGTCACCTGCAAATCTGATAATCCTATTTTCTAAACCTTGTCAAAGCCATGTATGGATAAGATACGCATTACAAAGCTAAGCATACAAACCCTGGAGTATACCAATGTAACATCTTCCAGTGTAACTCAGAGCCAATGGCATACATTCTACACTTGTTAGACAAAATAACATTCTATATTTTTATCCAACTGGTAACATAATTAATTTGGGAATATTTTCTTGAAGACTATGCATTCTTGTTTGTTTTTAATTGGCTGGTTAAAAGGTAATTAGTAACTTTATTACTAACATTTCCATCTTACTGCTTAACTTTACCATCAGGTGATGCTTAAAACCATGAATACAAAAGTAACCTATTCCACATAATGCTGAATTTAATCAAATGTTTAAAGTCATGCTGGTCTGTAGTTCATCTTAATGAGCAACTTAATGTTTGTGTTGCTAGGAGAAACATTTTCTAACAAAGTAACTTGCCTGAGCTTTACATGCAACTTGATATCCATAAGAGGGTAGGTGTATCCAATTAAGAAACAAGAAGGCAATATCAATACTGAACACTCATTTTCCTTTAACTTAATTAAGTGTTAAAGATTATTGTTAGGGCAGAGGAAGGCATTTTTTCCTCATAGATGTTCACTGGTCTCCATAGAATGTTTTGGATGGTTGCATGAATTGATAGAGCTGATACTACGCATACAGAGCCAACACACACACACACCATTCATACAACCACATCTCCCCACTGGAAGCATAATAGTCGTGGGATGGGGGTTTAAACCTTCTTTCCCCATTGATTTAGTTCTTTAAAAAAATACTGCTCTTGCAACCCAATTATTTTTAAGTATGACCTCATTATGTTCTTTGCAGTCTCACTGAAGGCTCTTATTCTGTTGGGTTGGGCGGAAAGACTGGCCTGTGACCCCAGCCATACAGAGTGGGCAAAAAATGACTGTGGCATGCCTATAAATATTCCGTCTTTATGGTCAGGGAAAAACAAAATACTATTACAAAATATTCCAGGAAACTGGATTTACTTGTGTTTATTTCACCAAAGGCAGTTACCAAAACAAAAAACAAAAACCCACACACAAAAAAACAACAACCCTCTGGCAGGATTATACTTTACCAGACGTTTTGTTTATGTATATATATATATATATGTGTGTGTGTGTGTGTATGTATGTATGTATGTATTTACAATATTCAAAATAGTAAGCATTCTTTCATTTTGTGCTTGGCAATCCAACTGTGAAGCTAAGTATCTTGAGCATCAAGAAATCTAGAAGACCAATTAATATTTGATTTGGGGCACTCTTGTAGGGGGAGGGACAATATGCAAAATAAAGTAAAAGCCCTACCATGTCAAACCTACTGTTATCTAAACTTTAAGAAAACAATTCTAACACTTGGAGAATAATCAATAGAGTTTGGGAGAGCTTTCCTATAAATCATAAATAGGAAATATTACCACCTATTTGCACAAAATCTTCTAGCCAAAATGATTATTTTGGCTGAATTTCCTCTTCCTAACTCACCCATTGCTTACTATTTTGTACACACATATATTTATTGGCATGATTAAAAATTCACAGAAGCCCTACGTAATATTTGCAGAGACTTTTGCCCTTTTTTTAAATATATGCATGGTCCTTCACACAAGTTCATAGGCTGAGAAGGGACAGGCTATATATAAAGGAGGGATTTAGGGCATTTTGTCACTTATTAAAAATGGATGGATGAATCTCTTATGTCAGATTTTCTTGTATGAAGATGAATCTACCTTAAAGGAAAAGCAAAGGGCAAGCTAGCCTTCTGCAAATTCATATATCCTCAATATAAACACTCCCGAGTGGTGTGTGAAATAGCTCTGTAATTTCTTCTTCAACAGAGTAAAATACTGTGAAAAATGGAAATAAACATTTCATTTTGGTGAAGAGACTGATAGAAACTGTAGACTGATATAGAGCAGGGCTGTCAAACTCCTGGTCTGTGGGCTGGATGCGTCACACACTGGCCATGCACACACCTGGTTTAGCGAAGGGGGGGAGGGGAAGTCCCAATATGTCATCTGATGCCGCCGTGATGATGTGATTTGACATCCCTGATGTAGGGTGCAGGGGCGGTATTCAGCCAGTTCCGACAGGGTTCCGGAGAACTGGTAGTGATAATTTTGACTGGTCCAGAGAACCGGAAAATACCACCTCTGATTGTCCAACAGTGGAAAATGCCATATCTGATTGGCCGACAGCATAGCCACGCCCACTAAGCCACACCCACAGAACCAGTATTATAAAAAATTGAATCCCACCACTGGTAGGGTGTAACTCATTCAATCAGTTGTACTGTACCAGTAAATAGTACCTGGAATTTGATCCTGTTTACTTTTAGTTAGTTTACCAATTTGTACCAACATTTCTAAACCTGAAAAAGAATCTCTCTCTCTCTCTCTCTCTCTGTGTGTGTGTATGTATAAAAGAAACCACCACGCTGGATTAGAATATTTCACTGAAATTAATAATTTAAACACCTAATTGACATTGAAAAATTCAGTGACAGTGCAAGATGAAGCATATTTTAAAGCTTTTCAGTGCTTTTCTCACTCTTTCCTCCATAGTCAACATCCACTATTTAATAGTAGAGATACTTCTACCAGTTTCTAAAATTGAATACTAATGTTGCCAAGATGTCATTTGCATTAGTGCTTCAAAACTACTTGGAACCTGGTTTAGAACAAGAGTTTTCTCTTCTACATTTGGCAATGTCTTTTCAAAGTATAATAATATTCATCATCATCATCATCATATTCATCATCATAAAAAAAAAAACCAAGAGGGGGGACATGAAGCTTCATGGAAACTCAAGGTCCACTTATTACAAAAAAAATGCTACCATTTGTTACAAATGGTCAAGCAACAAATTAAATATCAGGTTGGTTTTTTTTTCCTCTACTATTTTCTACGAAGTGCATTCTTTGGATCACCAGGAGTGTTGGTTGAATAAAGCTGCAGGTGACCTGGAGCAAATTTTCATAGGCCAGCATGAAATTTAGTTTATTATGCTTTGAATAAATCAATCCACTGGCTTTATATTTCAGGAAACTTCTCAGTTAATTCTTTTAGTCATACAGCTGCCACATCCATGGATTGGAAGGCCAAGAACAAGACTGAATACAATTATATTTTGAACTAGTTAGGCACTGCTTAAATTACTGATATCCATACCAACTGAATCCACCATTTGTTGGCAATTTAGTTTCTCAAATGTTATGGAGTCAGAGATACTTGTGAGCATTTTTTCATTATGTCCTGGAAACTGACAGCCAAGATTGTCCGATGCTCAACTGAAGAGAGAAAAATTAATAACCAATTATAGTAATTTAAGCAAAAATTCGTAAGTTGCATTAATTATCCCCCAAGAAATCAGGGACCGGTGATAATTTAGATGGGCCCCTCGGAAGAGATTGGTCAGTTTCCTGTCACGCTCCACCCAAATCTTCATAAAGACTGTGGAAAAAGACTGGAATTCCCCACCAATCTGTGACTGCATACGGGCTTTGACAACATTCACAGGGAAAAACAGAAACCCCAACATAGCACCCAATAGCCCTCCACATATAAAATCATTGACTAGATGAGTACTCTTAGTTGTTGCTTCTGGCAGGCAATGCTTAATGGGCCCTCGCAGGCCAAAAAAGAGAGCATTGCTAGGACCATTCCGTAGTAGGATTGGCACTAAGCCCCGATAATATTCCCTGGCCCCGTGTTCTCGAAGAACTCTGAATGCTTGGTAGGTGTTTGTAAATTTGTCATGATACTTGTAGTCCTGCAGAAGTGTCTGCACACGCTCAAAAGGGGTCAAGACAGCTTCTGTGGTCCCAGCAAGCACAGCTGCTAAGCTCCGGGCAAAGATTTCAGGCGCGCTGATGTGTCTGAGGAGCACGGAGGACAAATCTTCATATAGGCCAAACATCAATGCCAAGGTTGTGCTCTTCTGCATCAGCGGAGGAAGGATACCTCGGTACAAATTTCTGATTCCATCTTTCTGTAACTGACAGATTGCGTCTCTGGTTCGCACCCCATACAGCTGTTGACGAAAGAGGACTTTCTGGATTGGGAAAGTTACTGCAATGTTTGTAAAGGCTGCACAGTAACCACAGAAGTAATGTTTACCCGAGTTCACTTTTACAAGGCGATTACCAGTTTGATCTCGTTTTGCCTTGTTAAGCAAAACGTCTTCTGAATCTGCCATGCTGCTTGTTGGGTTCTCACATTGGTATTCTCTTCTCCTACAAGAAGTAAAGGTGATTGAACAAAGCCAAAATCTACTTGCTTTCATTTCAGGTTAAAAAAAAACAACATTAAGAGATTTAACTCGCCTCTTCATTAGTTTTTTGAAAGGTCTCTATGTTTTATGCTGAATTTCAAGGAACATCCTACTTCAAAAGTATTAAGAGTATGTTTTAAACTTCTGCTTTCCTTGTAATAAATAAAGCACTGTGAACATATTTTCGTAGATTGTATTATAAAAGATTTGAAAATGTTTAATTTCCATGGTCTCAGCCAACTGATACTACACCCCCTTCCCAACGGATGTACCGTTTCTCAACTCAATTAATATTTGGACAGTATCTTACATATAATGCCTATCAGCATTTTACAATATAGCTTATTCCAGCAACAGGTCCCCTGTTCCTTATAGTAATAAATTAATTTCATTAAAAATTAAAAATAGCTTTTGACTTCCACAGAGCTCTAGATCTTTCCCTTCTAGCCTGTCCCTTCGATTCAAATAACAGATGCAGAGACATGCTTGAGATTTCCAACAACTTAAAAAAATTAACCAGACTAAAGAAGAACTTATTTTTCTCCAATTAATGAAGAATGAAAAAACTGCAAGCCAAATAAAAGAAAATAAAAAATAAAAAATAAAAATAAGAGCCTAATGTGCTCCACTTTGCTTTTGTTTTGCCTTATTAAAACTTGTTCTCCTCTTTTGTCAATTGATTTTATTCAAACACATATTAAAATATGATTTAGCATTAGCTAGTGACTAAGTCTAAATATGTTTAAATTTGCCAAATACTTATTTCTTATCTTGTTTTGTCCTGTCCACCCTAATTCCTTGTTTTTATTTTATTTTTTATGTGTCCCTGAGTCAGGGCTGATTCCTGGCAAACTGCCTGAACTAGTCCCTGCAGTTTTCTTAGCAAGGTTTTTCAGAAGTGGTTTGCCACTGTCGTCTTCTTAGGGCTGAGGGATATGGGCCCAAAGTCTCCTAGTAGGCTTTGTGCTTAACGTGGAACTAGAACTCATGGTTGCCTAGTTTCTGGTCTGGTGTTTTAATCACTACACAAAACTGGACCATTGATATGCATTATTCAGTTTAAAACTAGAGGAAAAATCCATGTAAAAGTCAGTCAGTCCAATGGAGAAATAGATATTATGCACAGCCTTTTAAGGGGAAAATTCCACAGGTGTTGCTTTTTTTAAATTGCTATCTTTCTGCGCTTCACTCAGTTAAACAAATAAATTGCTTCAAATCTACTCTTGTTCTCAGTCTGATTTTCTGATTTTCCTTTCCCAACCTTGAGTAAATACCTATCTTTTTTTTCTTGAAAGAAATATCACTTTCAAAAAGAAAGGTGGACAAAGACATCCTAAATTCTAGCCACCATGATCAAAAGGGAATGGAGACCCTTTAGTTGCAGTGTAATGCTCCTCCCACTAAGGCACCTATTGGCCTGATTAGTAATGAGGAGAGGGGCAGACTCAACCCCTATGCACTTTCTACTCATTATTTAGCAATTATATCTGGACCATCAAGAAGAGAAACACTGGTATTTTTAGTGTTCTGGGTACAAAGGTATTCCTACAACTTTCTGCAATGGTGGAGCCAGTTAATAATATGCTGTATTACATAAAAATTATGAAAAATAACAAACATTTAGCCCGTTAGCCTGCATATTGCATAAACCAAGACTGTTTCAGTGTAGGACAAATTGAGAAACTGCAGTTAAATTCAGAATGTAGCTGGTTAGGTGATATCACTGACAACATATACCGTAATACCTAATGGAATAAATTCCTTGAAGTTTATTTTTGAGATCAATTTGAAATGCTATCCTCTTCTTTTAAAACCCAATCCAACATAGGCCCTGGGCATCTTAAGGAATTTCAGCTTTCCTTGTATTCTCCATTTTCTTCTAATGAGGAGTCTTTCTAATGTGACATTTTAAAGAGGCCAACTGGAGCTTACATTCATTTTTCCCCACTGCCAGACAAAGACTGTTTTGTCTTCCTATGTGTTATCTGTATAGCTCTATCATCTGCAGTATTAATAAATAAAAGTATCATGGCAACCACGTATTTCTATCTGGCAAAGAAAACTGGATTATGCAGTAGTCTGAAGTACAAAGCATTCAAAAGTTTTGCTTTTTTATGGTTAAATTACCTTTTTTACTATTAAGTAATAAACATTTGTTGCTTAAGTCTGCTACTGATCTGCCTGTAAACCTGCCTTTCCAGTCACATTCCTGTTTGAGCAAAAGCAGGTCATTAGCAATCATGTTAAATCTTCCTCTTACCTTTCTTTTTACCCACTATTACCTATTTCTTCATGTTTTCATTTTCAGATTCTACATGGAATTGCCCTGAAGCTTTCTCCCTATCTCATTCCCTAACTTCAACTCAACAAGAAAATAAAACACAGAGGTTTTATCCCGTGTCAGTTTAGCACTAGAAGAGGCTAATTTAGGAAAAAATAAACCCAAGATCATGGAAATGGGAATAATTTATGGCAAATAAACCCAGAATTGGAAACCAGCAAAATACAAGGCTGGATTTTAAAAAGGACAAAATTCCATCCTTTAGCTTCATTTATTACTCTTAACAGGAAGGATGGAATGAACTGAAGTTCCAGAAACAAGTACAGATGGAGTACAATGCTCTGTATTCTATTAACTCTTTTCCTTAATTTTGCACTTCCTTAGAAGGCACTCCATATTCTACCCTGTTAAGGCAGTATAGAAATCAAATATATGTAAAAGATTAGATACTACTTCCAACAATTACAATCTACCTACTATAAACACATAAAAATCAACAACAAAAGACAATTGTTCTAGTGAGACCGCATTATTCTAACTATATTGAGGATGTATCAAAAGACAGGGGTAATTTATCACTATATTGATAAATTATCAATAGAAGGGGAAGAAAATGGACCTAACATGTAGCCAAATTCAGATAACACAACACCTCACTTCTCAGCATAATGTGGACTGCATTTATGTGACAAACATAAAGAACAGTGGAGACTTTACTAAAATTTATGACTGCTAGTAAGGACAGGACAATATTAAAACTTGTTATCCCCACACCAGGGACACATTAAGAGCACATTAGTTTATTCAAGCTGCTTTCTCAGACAGCACCACCTGTCAAGATGTGATGATAATAGCTTAACAAAAGATAAGTTACCAAAATTGTTTGTATGAGGGGAGAGATTATTTCTTTCTTTTTTTGTTGCTTGTATTATTTTTTTACTTTAATTACCGGTATGCTTAATAAAAATTGTATGAAAATAAAAATGTGATAACAATAATCTACACCGGGATGCAAACTTTATTATAAGGAAGCTGTCATAGTGAAAATGAGATAATTACCTTTCCTATATGATACAAAATAAGGCTTTCTCTGTGTAAGTAGCATTCTGGAGCAGGTCTTCAAACTGTCCTGCCTAAAAAGGAATCAATAGTTTTTGTTTTATTTGGCTGCAAAAATTCAGTTGGCAAGGTGATGGCAGCAAAGACATAGAAAATTAGCTCTACTGCTGTCTAGTGCTCATCATTATTTGTTTATTTAAAGAACATTTATATTTTAGCTTTTGCCTTAATTTACTCAATTCACCATCTGCATTTATAAAGTATTCTATCAGGTTCTCTACAGCCACTATGGTAAACTTTCCCTTCTATTTGGGTAGGGAAAAAACTTCCTGTAACGTTCTTCTTGAACATGATGAGATAAAGATTTTTCATGATAGTCATAATACAGACCCCCAAATCACACATTTGTATAATTTGAAGAGATTTTAGATGCTACATAATCGAACAGTATTCAAATTACTCCATTATTTTACCTAAGGCCCTTCAGCGACTGTAATCAAGCTAGTAGTGAAATTTTTATTATCTAACATTTAGCTAAAGTCCTTGCTGTTTTCACCTATTACTTGTATTCCATCATGATGATATTGGCGTTTCAAGTATAAACCCATTAGAAGCAAGTAGAGAAACAGTTGCTATTTGGTTATCAATACATTTGACAACATGCTTCTTCCTGATATAAATTTAAAGCAAATGGTTATATATACTGATTTCCTATTTATTTGTTATGGTTTACTTAAACCAGGAGTGTCAAACTCATGTTGCCACAGCATCGTCACATGACGTATCATGACTTTCCCCCCCTTCACTAAACCAGGTGTGTGCATAGTCAGCGCCTGACGCATCCAGCCTGTGGGCCACAAGTTTGACACCCCTGACTTAAACTGTACATGCTTTATAGTCCAATATATTTTCAGAAAGACCTATGTATTCAAGGAATTTCAAAAATATTCTGTCACTGCAATACTGTAAAACAGTTCAGTAACATAATCTCAGTATTGTAAAGATGAAGTACATATGATTTACGCATGAAATATTAAAGCTTCACACAGCTTAAATTGTAACTATTATATTGTACAATTATTAGTTCCCTTTCCCAAACAAAAATACTAATATTTCAAACTCCATGTTAGAACTACACTTCTATATACGCCTATAATACATTCATCATAAAACCTGAACACATTTTGAGATCTTGCATATATTTGACAATTTGGAGTTGGTCTAATTAATATAATATTCTATTGGGATGCAAATGTGCAATTTCTTTCATAGCCATCGCACTTCATCCAATTCATTACATATAATAGGCCCTATAGCGCAAATGAAGGTGAAAACTGCTATAAACAACCTTCAGCAATTCAAAACTTAGAATGTAAAATATGTTTATTTATTTTATTAATCCCATTTATATCCTGCCCTTCTCTGAAGACTCAGGGCGGCTTACAATGTGCTCAGCAACAGCCCTCATTCCA
>JANHFR010000230.1:66464-78191 GCA_032468015.1 Mimophis mahfalensis | reverse complement strand
AGGTGGGAGGTGGGCTTCAATGAGCTCTCGAAGGCGCGCGCTTCTCTGCTTCGGGCTTGAGCGGAGGAGCCGGTCGTGATCTGCGCGCGGAGGCATTCCGCCGGGTGATTGGTGGAGGCGGGCGGGGGAAGGGGGTCGGCCGCCTGATTTTTCCCAGTGCGGCCCGGTCTCTACTTGCCGGGAGGGGGGCTTCAAGGGTGAGGTACGCATGCTCCTTGATGGTCCGAGGGGGCGGCGTGAATCTCTCGCAGACTGTCAACGAAAAGAGCGCGAGGTTGCTGCTGCTGCTGCGGCCGCCGCCGCCACGCCCCCTTCCCCCTTTCCTGGGTTCCCGGCGAGGGCGGGGCATGGACTGGTGAGTGGCCTGAGGAGGGGCATCGCCGGGCCTGGAGGGGGTGTGTGGGGGCGTGGACCTTATTATGGGCCTGTTGCTTTGGAGAAGCCAGAGGGGCCTCTTCCCTTATTGGCTCTGGTCCTCTGAAAGGGGTCATTCAGCTCTCGCCCCCCCTCCCCGAGGAAGCGGGTTTCCAAAGAGCGCTGCTTTGCTCGGCCGGTGGGAAACTTCTGTTGGGGGCTGAGGAGCCCCACTTTGTGTGTGGGGGGGGAGTGTTTGGGTGAAGTTTTGCTCTTGACTCCTCCCTTCCAAATACCTATTTTGGTTGCTAAGTTTAATTTGGTTTGGGCCTTTTCTGGGGTAGGAAAAAGTCCACCTACTTGAAAGCTGAACTTGAGTGTCTGGGTTTTTGTTTTTTTTAATCTTGTCTGTATCTGTGAAACTCTAAAGTGATGTATGCCAGTGAACAGGTATCTTGCATGTTATCTCTTACTAGGAATAAAAACAGCGTGTATGGTGTTGGTTAGTTGGTGTTTATTAAATGTTTATTTTGAGATTTGATTTGGTTCTATGTACAAATACCAACAAGTCAGTCTGGTTCAGGATAATTATCAGTTACAGTTTTGGATATTCAAATTCATTTTCTTGTTTAGATAACTTCTCCCTCAGATCTTATATTTCTGAAAGACAGGGTGTAAATGTTGCTACTGTTCTCATGGCCACAGTTTTTGTTTAATAAAATTCTAAACCATAATTGCTCCTTATCCTGTTTTGTGTTAGAGCTGTTATGTAAAACTCAGATTGAAATCAATATTACATATTCAAGAAAAGTGTGGGCACCGCAGTCATATAACCATGCTAAATTATTCTATCTCAAATAGACATTAAGACTGTATATAAGAAAAAGAAATGGTCCTATATTTGTGGCAGGTAGCTTATTAAATATTTATAGCATTTAGATAACATATTAGATAAATATGCAGTAGAAGCCAAAGGTGAGAAAACGCAACCAGCTTCCTAGTCCTGAATATTGAATCTTTTTGCACAACCTCCCCCCCCCCCCCCAATCAAAGCATCACAACAGTACAAGAACATATGGTTGTATCAGTTTTGCATCTTTTGCCATCACTGCCAATAGCACATGGGAAGTAAGGAATGACATACTGTAGCAGAGTATTCTTCAAGTGGCTCTTGAAGATATCTGGCTGGCTATTGTTGGAAATAGGATTTTCATGTGTGTGAAACAATTCCATAATTAATTAAATATGGATTTAGCATGTTTATAATAGAAAGCTATTTTATTTGGTCAGTGATACAATCTGTTTAAAACCAGCACCTTTTTAAGAAGCCCATCCTGATGTGTGCCTACACATATAAGAGCAGGTTTCTTACCTAGGCTACCTTTATGCATCTTGTTAATTTGCCATAGACCAAACTACTGGGAAAAAAAATCTCTTCTCTTTTTGGAAGTACAGTAATAATTCTATTTTTATAGTTCTATTTTTTCCAAATGCAATACAAAACCTTTTAGCAAGCTACTCAGAATGGCCCTCCTCTTCAACCTTTTGATCTATCTGATCTATCCCTGTGTATTTAACATTTTTTTAGGAATATTGCCTACTGTAGGCAAGAAACATATTGCCATACTCACCAAAATTCCCCATACAAGATAACAATTAAACAAATGACTTTGGTTCTCCTTTATATTTGTTAAATTCCAGAACTGGTGGAGCATCTTGTATTAGTCAGCTCAAACATACTTTATTAAGTGTTTCATGCAGCTCCAGCTGAAGAAAGTCCCTGTAAAGTAGAAGAATTAACCATGTGATCCTCAGTGTCTTGGAATGGTGTCATTCCAATCTTGGTATTTACTTCTTTAAAAGTATGGAGCAGAAAATTATTCAGTAAGTTTTAAATAGTAGTATTTGATTCTAAGTGAGTCAATCAAATATTGTAAATAAAAATACCTTACATTTTATTTATGTATATAAAATAGACTCAAAATTGCTTTTCTGGTTTTTGTTAATGAGCTTTTGAGGTGTAGAATTCTGTTCTGTCTTAGCTATTTAACTGTATTCATTGAATATATTTAATAATTTGGATTTCTAGTGCTTATTACACCAGGAGCCATCTATGGCCCTTCATCTAATTTTATACAGGAGTATATAGTCCAATAACAGGAAAAAGAAAGGACAAGAGAAAAACAAATGAAAAAGCTCGAACTAAGAGAGCAGTGGGAATAATCCTCTGCAAATAATCAGTTCAAAGCTGCTAAGACGGATAAAAGAGCAAGAAGCCAAAATTAATACAGCAATGGAAATTGCGTACAACTTCTGTACAGATTATAAGATATTTGCTGGGCCAAGAAGAACATTGAAATGAATAGGATATATCCAGTTCTTTAATATACTAAAGGGAATATGTCTTTTTTAAAAAAAACACCAGATTTTTATTCCTGGTTTCAACCATCCAACATACAACAGTTTGCAACAACTGCAAAAGCCTTATGGTCTTGCTCTGTTTTTGTACCTTGACATGACTTTAGGGAAGAAAAACATTATTTTAAGAACTTGACTTTAATGCTCATTAATCAAGAGAGATGTCTGTGTATCATCACAAACACTGAATAAGATGCTGATTAGGTATACCAGAACTTGATTGTGAAATATAAATAACTAGAAATACAACTGCCTTAAAAAGGGCCAGAATTTTGGCCTACCTTGCTGAATACAGTGTTTGAAAAAGCAGAGAAAAAACATTTGGAAAAGAAAAAGAAAAAGCAGAGATTCTCCAAAGCTTCAAGTTAAAATTGTTTTAGTTTGATTGATGGCTTTAAATGGACACGTTTGAGACTAAATCAGAGCTTTACTTATAAAAACTGTGTGCTGCATAATTAAATGCATGGATTAAATGGATCAGCATTGTTGTTCTGCGGGGGTAGGGGGCAGGATGGATGCCTCCTGCAGCATCCTACCGTCCAAAACAAGGCACGGGGTGCCACACATGGCCTCCCTGCACCTCATTTTCAGCCTCCATGGCCTCCTGCAGCACTCTTCCAGCCAAAAATGCGCCGCATGGAGGCCCCACAAGGCCTTCATGAGGCCCGTTTTTTGTCCATACCACTGCTGGAGGCCAGGGAAGCTGAAAATGGGCCTTGTGGGCTTTTGCGCAGCCTGTTTTTGGCCAGCAGAGTGCTGCTGGAGGCCATGGTGGCCGAAAACAGGCCTCAGGGAGCTGCATGCACTCTCCTGTGGCCCATTTTGGCCAGCAGAGGCACCACACCTTTGATATTTCCAGGCCAGTCCCGTGGGCCAGATTTAACCCCATGGGCCGGATCCGTCCCACAGGTCTTGAGTTTGGCACCCCTGATCTGGGGCATTTTTACAGAAAGTCTCAGAAAACATGTATAGACTCTTCTTATTATAGTTTACTTGACCCTAGTTCCAAAATGTGATTATTGCATTTAGATTCAAACAGAAGACTATATAGACTGAGTTCTAGCTCTGCCATATTTCTTGCTCTAGAGTCTAGGTGATTTCTAAGTTAACAAATTATATGCCATATTTCTAGATCAGTGAGTTCTATGAGCCACTGGCAGATCGGTGGCTGGGGAAAATGGCAAAATTGCACTAAATTATTGTTTCTCTCTTTCCATAAAATAATCTCATATTTGCCTTGGAAGTTTATTTTTATTTTTAATAATAAGCAATGATAGTCTAGCCCAAGGACTAGATTATATTTTCATTAACCAAGGTCATGAGGGACTTGTGCTGCTAGGGATATTTTTCAGGAATGGTATTCTGGAATAGGCAAATTTTCCTACTTAAAATAGGCTAATTTGCATGAAAGATATTTCAGCTTTCATTAGAAGATGGTTCTGGTACCTTCATTTAGATAAAGATGTTTTCTAGTAAACCAAGCTTTAAAAACGGCTCTATTCATTTTTGTCCCAGATACAAAAGTATCTGAATTATTTGAGGGAAAAGGAAAAATGTAGTTTAACTGCTATATGATGTAGAAGTACTGAATTTGTTTTCTCTTCCATTCAATGTCATCCAACTCTCAGTGTGTGCCCGAACTTTCCCTGGCAAGTTTTTTCAGACAACAACTCACAATCCCCTCAGTTTTTGTGCTGGTTCCTTAGCGACTGTACCAGATTGGCTCTCAAAAGTGTGTACTTCGATACAATACTTAAAAATTGAACAACAGAATGTATTTTCTATTATTTATATTGGAAAAAACTCCAACTTAATATTGTATTTGCAATTTGCGTTCATTCATTGTTACTACTAAATAAATTCATGACTTGGAAAAAGTAGGAACTGGAAGAATTTACTGATTAGAATACCAGTCATCCTTGAATACAATTAGGACTGGAATTTTGATCATAAGTCGAGGCAGTCACCTGACTGGACCTGATTTTATGATCATTTTTATGGCCATCATTAAGCAAAATCACACAGGTGTAAGTCTGAATCATGCAGTTGTTAAATGAATCTTGAGGTCATAAGTGTGAAGCCATTCTCCCCAGTGGCCAGAAAAACATTGCAAATGATCATATGGCCGCGGAGCACTGCAAACCAGTTGTAAATCAGCCTGTTACCAAGTTCCCCAAAATGTAACTGGGGAAGGGCAACATTTTATGATAGCTGGAGATGTTTTAGGTCTTAACACACCCTTTCCATGTCCACCGTAACTCCATTAAAAAGTCATTAAACAACTGGTTGTAAGTTGAGGACTATCTACATTTCACCTTGCATTATAAAAGTGGGTTGTACCACCATCTCCTATAGATGGTAGTGGTTGTACTCACAGAGTACATACCTTGTAGCTTTATGATACATAGATTCTCAGGTAGCACTTAAAGAATGCTTGAATTTTGAAGAATCCAGATTTTTGTTGTGGGATTATCTGAAACAGTAATATTTTGTTGGCTTCTCAAACTGTCAACAATCTTCCCTCTTTATTTATGATTCTTGCAATATTCTTTTCCTATTTAAGGATTTCATCTAGGTTTTTTTCCCTAGTACAAAAGGTCGATAACCCCAATTTACTCACACCTCCCTAATATCTTATTTACAGTAGGTTATTGATTATTAGTATCTATGGTGCATTGTTCATTAATAATAAAAGCTACAAAAGAAAAACGAGGAATGTGACTTCTGAATAAATAATATTACACAGTTGAAGAATTTTCTTTTTCCTGAGGACAAGTCAGAGGGATCTTTTGTTTCTTGCGTATATCAGGTGCCCAACCCACAGACACTGATGCACAGCATGCCAGCAACCAAATGAAGTCCCATCCGTGGGATGCAGGCAGCACACAAAACCATGCCCCCTCCGGTCCATGGAAAAACCTTTCTCCATTGAACTGGTTCTTGGTGCCCAAAAGGTTGGGGGCTGTTGGTGTATATAACTCTGTTCTAATTGATTAATCACCTGTACAATACAAAGACCTTTCCAGTGTCCCATTTGTAACATGATAGTCTTCAAAGTGACAGAACACTATGTGTTGTATTTACTGCAACAAACTAACATGGTTTCTGGTTCCAAATAGAAATGTTTCTTTGCAGTGATAGTTTATCCGATCAATTCTTTTTTATATTCCATGTCATATATTAAGTATTGTTTAGTGAAATCCTATTATGCATTTAATTTACATAGACCAAAACCTATTTCACTCTTATTCCTATGATTACTTTAAAGTTTCCAAAATGATCTTTCTGAACACCGATATTTTAAGTGCTCTCATTCCTGGAACATGTTTATGTCTATGGCCCCATTGTATATAGGTAGTCCTTTTAATGACTGCAGTTGTGACCAGCAACTTGGTTGCTAAATGGTGCAGTCACTAAGTGAGAATTCAAGTGACTGTAACTATGTTTTCCCTTTTCCTCACTGTTTTGCCTTTGGAATGCTTACTTGGCACTGGGATAATTATCAAGAAAAGAATTGCTTGTGTTTACATCCATTGGAGAGGAAGGGATTACAAGAGAGTAAGCAAGCAAGCAGCCTGGTTGCTCTCTTATAATTCCTTCCTCTCCAATCCCTGCTCTGATGGAGGGGAGGGGAAAGTAGGATTAGCACAGAAGAAATTACCTAAATATTGCCTTCCTACTCTGAGGAGCGGAACAGTGCATTCTCACTGTAATGACAATTATACCATATGACTGAAAGATGCTGCACAGATTATAAATGCATGACTTAGTGGCAAAGTTATTTTTCCAATACCATTGTATCTTTGAATACTCGCTGGACAAGTAAGCAGTAAGATCTCGCAGTAAGCAAGGTCCACCTGTATTGTCAAAGAGACTTTCATAATTGGCAGTGTAATATGTTAAATAAATGCTCTGTAGGATACCAATATCATCCATAATTTGTATTTCCAAAAGTGGTTCTAGGTTTCATATAGAACTTGAGATCTTAAAATCAAAAACAATTGATGACTGTAATGTAGAGCTTTTTTGAGTCCATCTACTAAAAAACAATTTATATTAGGGGAGGATAGACATTATTTGGGAATGCTATTAGTGCTGATGAATAAACTTGCCAGCTTGTCTTCTGGTAAGTGAGTGCCTTTTATTCAGTGCACCATTATAGCAAATATTTTGGAAGAGTAATTCTAAAGGTATTCCTAGTCTAAAAAGCTTTGTAAACTGTACTATTATAGGATCCCTTTTGTTTTTAAAACTTCATTTCTTTAGTTGGGGGGATAAAATACCAAGATGTTCATATTCTTCCCTTTTTAAAGCATGTTTTATTTCCTTTTGTAGGATCATGGATTTTCCAGGACACTTTGAGCAAATCTTCCAGCAGTTGAACTATCAACGGCTTCATGGTCAACTTTGTGATTGTGTCATTGTGGTTGGAAATAGGCACTTCAAAGCACATCGTTCTGTTTTGGCAGCATGCAGCACACACTTCCGAGCTCTCTTCACTGTAGCAGAAGGAGATCAGACTATGAATATGATCCAGTTAGACAGTGAAGTAGTGACAGCTGAAGCTTTTGCTGCTCTCATTGATATGATGTACACCTCTACACTCATGCTTGGAGAGAGCAATGTTATGGATGTGTTGCTAGCAGCTTCTCACCTCCATTTGAACTCTGTGGTAAAAGCATGCAAACACTATCTCACTACAAGGACATTACCCATGTCTCCACCAAGTGATCGAGTTCAAGAGCAGAATGCACGCATGCAGCGGTCTTTCATGCTTCAGCAGCTTGGGTTAAGTATAGTGAGCTCTGCTTTAAATTCTACCCAAAGCACAGAAGAGCAGACAAATTCTATGAGCTCGTCAGTCAGAAGCAACATTGAACAACGAAGTGCTTTTCCAATACGGCGTCTCCATAAACGTAAACAGTCTTCTGAAGAAAGGGCTAGACAACGCATTCGGCCTTCCATAGATGATTCTATCATGTCGGATGTTGCTCCTGAAAGTGCACAGACTGTGGTTCATTCACGAGATGAATTTTTTTCCCCAGACTCCTTGAAAATTGTGGACAATTCTAAGACTGATGGTGTGAGTGATAACCAGGAAGATAACACCGTTATGTTCGATCAACCCTTTGGTGCCCAGGAAGATGCTCAAGTGCCCAGCCAGTCTGATAACAGTGGGGGAACTATTTCTCAAATATCTATGGCATCGCAGGCAACTCAAGTTGAAACTAGTTTTGATCAAGACACCGCTTCCCAAAAAAACAATTTCCAGTGTGAGAATCCTGAGGTTGGACTAAGTGAAAAAGAACACATGAGAGTAGTGGTGAAATCTGAACCTTTGAGTTCCCCAGAGCCCCAAGATGAAGTGAGTGATGTCACTTCCCAAGCGGAAGGAAGTGAATCGGTTGAAGTGGAAGGTGGAGGAGTAAATGCTGAAAAAATAGAACTGAGCCCTGAAAGCAGCGATCGTAGTTTTTCTGACCCACAGTCTAGTACCGATAGAGTGGGGGACATTCATATTATGGAGGTAGGAAATAACATAGAACACAAGTCCACTTTTAGTATTTCAAACTTTCTGAATAAGAGCCGAGCCAGTAGTTTTGGTGCCAGCCAGAATCATGAGGACAACATTCCAAATACAACTAGTGACTGCAGAATGGATGGCGATTCCTCTTATTTAATTAGCCCAGAATCTGGGCCTGCTAATAGTCATTCTTCAGCTTCTGTTTCTCACGTAGAGAATCCTTTTAATGAGAACACAGACTCGCATTTTGTCAGGCCTATGCAGGATGTCATGGGCCTCCCTTGTGTACAAACGTCTGGCTACCGCACAGCAGAGCAATTTGGGATGGACTTTCCAAGATCGGGCCTCGGATTGCATTCTTTGTCAAGGGCGGTAATGAGCTCAAGGGGTGGCGCCAACAGCTTTCCTGGGTATCGTCGCATAGCTCCCAAAATGCCTGTTGTGACTTCAGTTCGGAGCTCTCAAATGTCAGACAATGCTCCGAATTCTCAATTGCTAATGAACGGAGCTACTTCCTCTTTTGAAAATGGGCATTCTTCCCAGCCAGGCCCACCACAGCTGACCAGAGCCTCGGCTGATGTTCTTTCAAAGTGTAAAAAGGCCTTATCTGAACACAATGTCCTGGTAGTAGAAGGCGCTCGCAAATATGCCTGCAAAATTTGCTGCAAGACTTTTCTGACCCTCACAGACTGCAAGAAGCACATTCGCGTACATACTGGGGAGAAACCATATGCTTGCTTAAAGTGTGGCAAGAGGTTCAGTCAGTCGAGCCATCTGTATAAACATTCCAAAACTACTTGTCTTCGCTGGCAGAGCAGCAATTTACCCAGCACTTTGCTTTAATTCTTTTCCTCTGTCCCATGTTGCCAATAATTTTAGGAACGCATGGAGTATAAGAGGCAAACACTTACAGTGTGATTCTGCCACACACCTTAAAAAAAAGGCTTGATTATTTTTAATACTTGTACCATACCTACCTCACAGGGGTGTTGTGAGGCTTAAACAACTCTTAAAAAGCGCTTTGAAATTATCCAGCTCTGTCACAAAATAAAAAGATTGCAATCCTTGGGAGAAAGCCCCATTGAATGTTCTGGGGTTTATTTCCAAGTAAGCGTGTTTAGGATTGGGCTGTACATATTACATATGGATACAATACTTGGTATTGTTCTTTCTGATTGGATGGTCTGAAAGAAAAAACCCTACTTGTAAAGCTAATGCATAATTAGCTAGTATTGTTGTAAGATGAAGGGCAAACTTTTTAATGGCTTTTTTTAATGATGTGAAAGCATTTATCTGTATAATAGGTCGCTTAGAGTGTTTGAACAAGATAACAAAGAGCTTTTTATTGTGAAAGGTTACATATCTTGAAGATGAAATCATCTTTGCACCTCAAAGTGCTTTTAAAGTGTGTGATAGTTTAACATAGTTTTAGGGGTCTGAATGTATTTTTGGTTGTTTTGCAGTAACATACACTGTGTAACAAAGGTGCTTACCTTGAATACAATGCAAGTACGTTTTAGACTGTCTGATATATGTGTGTGTATATATATACTTTTGATTACTGCAAAATCTAGGTGTTTCATAGTTTTCCTTTTGTAAAATCTTGTACTAGAAAGTGAAGTGTTTATGTATTATCCTTGATAGTGTTTCTAATCGATTTGTATTCAATGTGTTAAAATTCAACATAAGTCTTAAGTCTACTGTTGTTATTTCAAATAATTTTCATTTCTTGGAGGTTAAAACTTAATCTGTTCAATCACATTCTTTGTGATTAGGAATTCCTTTAAAAATTCCTCAGTGCTTCTAAAATATTCCTTCCCTTTATTACTCTATACAGTATTTAAAGCTGAGTGGGTCTCTAAGAACATTGTGCTTGTATCTATAATACGGGACTTACTTTGCATTGACAACTGTTCAAGAAAAGACTACCTTAGTGAACTAAAGTTGGCATTTATCATGGCTGTTAGATTAAAAAAACCCATTTAAGAAACAGTTTCTGTGTATTTCAAGGTTATGGACATTTTTATTCCACAGTTCAGCAGCATATTTTCATTTTTTAAATTTCACTCCTATAAATAATGTAAAGTGGTAAATATGCCTGTTACTACTTCCTATTTTCCCCACAGCAACCAGCCTGTGAAGTAGGCTGGGCCAAGGAAGAGTAGCTGGACTAAAAGCCACCCAGCCTGCTTTCATCTTAAGGCAGAACTAGACGCTCTCAGTTTCTAGCCTAGTGTTTTCAACCACAAGACCAAGGTGGTTGGTTTTTTTTACACTTTTATTATTCTACCATCAAATAATTGTAATACATCTCTGTTCACCAATAATTTCTGTTACTAAATGTAGTGTTGTTGGTAGCTATACAGTCTCTGGGTTTTAGGCTAGCTCCGCAATCCATAATGCACCTCATAAATTTTAATGCAGCTGAGATTGTGGATATAGCTGTGAGGAAAAACAAGTGACTACAGAAAGTTCTAGTTAATTTTAATCTTTACCCAGATCACATGAAAAAGAAATTGAAACACTAATAGGGTTGTGGGTTTTTTTGCAAAACTCTAAATTAGGATTTTCTTTATAGGATTTTACAGTGACATCTGGCAGCAATTTGCTAGTGTCATACTTGTCAATATTAGAAACACAAATAGTGCAGGATAGGGGAGATACATAAATTTACCACAGTTATTAGATATTTGTTTATGTATTTACTGTATTGAAGAGTTAGTTGCTAATGGGAAGAATAGGGCTGTGATGCCCTCCAACCTGTCGTGTAGAATGTAGATATCTGCTAAAGTTATGGATATAGTGAGTCTATTAAAATAATGTCTCTGCTTAAATGCACTTGTTGAAATAATTGGCCAAAGGAATCTCATAATTCTTAAGCTTGCTTTCTTACCTGTGCTGTTAATTGGACCACTGTAGAGGCATATGCAAACCATAGTACATAGCTGTTCATCAGTGCTTGCAAGTTTTAGCGTGTTGCTTTTTAAAAAATGACACAAAAAACATTATTATGCATTCTATTTTATTTGAAAGGCAACAAGCTCAATCAGAATTGACTGGGGACAAAAAGTTAAATCCACCATGTTTAAAAACAATTTATATTAACTTGAATAGACTAGCTTCTCATAGTCTAAGCTCACTTGGCATATTTTCTCCTTTCAAGCCAGCCAAAAGATTGTTAGCAGCCAGCACTGACATTGTATTCCTTGTTGAGTAAGTGGCACTTCCAATATGAGGCAAGATTACTGTTTAAGGCATGAAAGAGAAAAAAGTATCATTAGTACATGCTATATGTAAAGTGTAAAAACAACCCTTTGTTAAATCTCTCTATATAAATGGATGTGTGTGTGCATATGTTCCAGCATAACACTGGAACGCCTCAAGCAATTTCAACCAAACTTGGTACACAGATGACTTACTCTCTGGAAACA
>JANHFR010000230.1:4037-14161 GCA_032468015.1 Mimophis mahfalensis | reverse complement strand
ATTCCTAGCTCAGGAATTCTGGGAGTTGAAGTCAACAGGCCATAAAGTGGCCATGATTGCTCACCCCTGGTCTACTTGGTACAGTTATGTAGAACTCTAATTGGCTTCATTGGATTTCCCCATAAACTTTATTATCATTGGGTTTGAAAAAGACAAGCTAATTATTAAACATCTAGCTTTTGAGTGTCAAATGGACTTGGCCAAATTATCAGATACCATCTAACCTGGAGGTGGTTAGAGGTTCTTGATTTATTTTTATCCTACTGGCCGCATTCCTTATTCTTATCCATGTAAACACAACAAAGCAACACATAACTTTTAAGTTGGCTTGCCTCATATTATACCATCAGAGGTCTTAAAGAGTATAGGCTGTACTAATCCTGTGGAAGATAAGATTTGCCCTAGAGGTACAAAAGATATTTAAACTGACTTATGTTGCACTGTACAGATCACACCATCAAAGAATTTGCACTATGTACTAACATCAGTCCATTTCAAACTAAAATATGATTTGTATTTGACAGATAGTGACTCAGCTGTTACACCCAATATTGCCACATTTTGTGCTAAAGCTTGTAATCTTTGCCAAATAAATCTTTAGGAACTGATTTAGTGATAAACTAAGAGGGCCCAGAGCTTTATGCTGTTCCCTGCTATTTTTGCATGACTGCACTTATTCTGGATTGGTCAAAAGATTGCAATGGTGATATTGAATATATGTCTTAGGTCTATTTAAAAAGAATAGAATGGAATGGAATAGGGCTGGAAGGGACCTTAGAGGTCTTCTATTCCAACCCCCTGCTCGAGCAGGAGAACCTAGACCATTTCAGACAAGTGGCTGTCCAGTCTCTTCTTAAAAACCTCCAATGATATAGCACCCACTTCTGACGGCAATTCATTCACTGGTTAATTTTTCTGATGGTTAGGATATTTCTCCTTAATTCCAGGTTGCATTTCTCCTTGATTACCGTAGTTTCTATCCATTGTTTCTTATACTGCCCTCTGGTGCTTTGGAAAGTAAGTTGTCCCCCTCCTCTTTATGGCAGCCTCTCAAATACTGGAATACTACTACTATCATGTCATCCCAGTCCTACTTTTCTCTAGACTAGCCAAATCCAAATCCTACATGCGTTCATCATATGTTTTAGTCTCCAGGCCTGTAATCAGTTGCTTTTTTCTGCACTTTTTCCAAAGTCTCAACATCTTTTTTGTAGTGTGCTGACCAAAACTGCATGCAGTATTCCTGGCGTAGTCTTTCTAAGGTTTTACAAAGTGGTATTAATACTTTATGTGATTTTGATTCTATGCTTCTGTTTACACAACCCAGGTTTGTATTAGCTTTTTTGACTGCTGCCACACACTGCTGGCTCATGCTTAAGTGATCATCCACTAGGACCTCTCACAAGGTCCCTCTCACAGTTAGTGTTTTTGAGCCAGGTTTTGCCTAATCTGTACTTGCACCTTTGATTTTTTCCTGCCTAGATGTAAAACCTTGCTTTTCTTCACATTAAATTTCATTTTGTTGGATAGGGCCCATTGTTCAAGTCTCTCAAAGTCTTTTGGGATCCTGAGCTTGTCCTGGGCTGTTGGCTATTCCTGCCAGCTCAGTGTCATCTGAAAATCTATGAGTTCCCCCCTATTCCCTCATCCAAGTCATTTATGAAGATATTGGGCCTTAGTGGGCCTAAGACAGAGCCTTGTGGTAACCCACTGCTTACTTCCCCGCATGAAGATGTAGTAGCGTTAAGGACTACTCATTGAGTATGGTTTGTCAGGCAGTTACAAATTTATCTGGTGGTGATGCTGTCTATCCCACATTTTTCTAGCTTACGAAGAAGTAGGTTGTGGTCTACTTTGTCAAATGCCATATTGAAATCTAAGTATACTATGTCCACAGCATTTCGCTGGTCTATTAATTTAGTCACTTTGTCAGAGAATGAAATAAGATTGGTTTGGCAAGATCTGTTTTTAACAAACCAACATTGGCTTCTAGTTATAGCTTCTAGTTATAGCTAATTAATGTCCCAATACATTTTCTGTACAAGGGAATAAATCCGTAATATAAAACCAGTAGAAATATTAGCTCTTATGCAAAAACGATTAATCATCTACTTCAATAGGGTCTTTATCCTCCACTCAACTAAGAGCCAAATAGGCTCATACCAGAACACAGGTGCAGCTATTTTAATATGAAAGCTCTAGAAGGAAGAAACAAGACAAGGCATGTTATAGGCATATTTAACAATAAACTGGGGAAGAATGAAACAATATGTAACATGTCCTTGAGCTGAGAACTGTTATCTGTTTTATTTTGAAAATGTGAGTTTATATCACCAGCTGCTTGTGATTTCTTTTTATTGTAAAGATAATGTCTTTAGTGACATGACCAATGGCACCATTTCATACTGTGAAGGAAAAATAAAAAATAAATTATTCCTGTATTTTACTAAGAAAATGACAGATACATGAGATAAAGTGATGATATGGTGTCTTGGAGGCTGAATGGGACTCAATATGTTGCTACTGAAGAAGAGCTGAGGACCTTTTGAAGTACTAAAAGTATTTATGATGTTAAAGCCTTTGAGATGCCTCCTGTAGTTGCTGATGTTCAAAGACATGTGCGGAAGGTGAAGTGTGTGCCCACACATGCTCCAGAAGGCAGCTCCTCCTGAGAAAGTCTGCAAGAACCAGAGCGTCTGTGCATCTTGGAAGTACAGCCCTAGGATCTGTGGGGAAAAGATCACTCTTGCAGTCTCAAGCATAGCCTTTAGTGGACAATGATCAATCCCCACTTTCTTAACTTTGGATTATTATTCTTTAAAAGCTAAAAGAGATCTTTGGGGCAGCAGTTTAATTGATCATCTGGTGAATGTTCCTATGACCCACAGTGTGACTAACAGAGAAGGAAAAGGGAAAACCGTAAGAATTTAAACATTAGCTTATAGCAAAAATTAATTTTTCTATTATAAGTTTTTAAACAGACAGGGGGAACAGTTGTTCTTTTATGGACTTCATTTATATCTAGTTCCTTAGCATAAATTAATTAAATACTACATACCCTTGTGAGAAAGCACTAAAAGACTGGCATAAAGATTGAAAAAATATAGAAATACCGACCATGAAGTAATGGATTGTGAAGGTGACAGAACTTGCTGTTATGGCCAAACTAAACTTGTCTGATTACGGAAGGAACAAAACCATTTTTACAAAATCTTGGAAACCTTTTATGGACTTTTTGCTAAAAATGGATAAAACTGAACTGACAATGTCAGGATTTATTGAATCCGGTACTTTTATGGGGAGAAGGGAACCATGATATATAATTTTGGAAGTGGAAATGGTAATAATTATAACTATTGTAAGGAAGGGCAGAAGTCACTTCTTTAGGTAGGGTTTTTTTCTTTCCTTTTCCTTAACTTTTACTGCTTCTCACTTTTTCTTTTACTCTTTTCATATCTTTTTCTTTTTTCTAATTAACCGTTTTCTCAATAACAATTATATAGGCAGTTTGTGAGTATGTTGTTAAGCATGCCACACACTTCAGAGATTCCCTTTCTATTAAATAATACTTTACTTGAGTAGATTTAAAAAAAACACATTTATTATATACATAATAGAGTAGAATGGCTCCTCTGATGTTGCTTTAAAAAAAAAAAGTAAAAATCAAGTGATAACATCATCAGAGCACAGTTATAAAAAATCCTTATGGAAATGTAATAAACACTTGTTGAAGAAATGTGAGGTTTAACAATCTTAATTTCATACAAGAGTATTTAAAATGCTGGTGGGTAAACAAATTTAATACATACTATGTTATTTTAATACTAAAGTTAAAAAAATATATATCCCAAAGTTGGTTTCCTTGCAAATTATATTCATATTGTTAAATTTGATCTGGTAATAATTCTATTTAATTATGATTCCCAGCAGAATAGATTAAAGAGCAAAATATTAATACGTGTATCCAAATGTCAGAATGAAATCTATTTTTATGGCTTCTCCCAATGTTTTACTGTGATAATGATCTGGCAGAATTTTAAACTGGAATAACAAACATAAAATTTGGAAATATAATAAATGAAAAAAATATTTCTCATCCTAATCATACAAATATTAATTTCAAGTCTTTTTAATTCATAAACAATCTTTACAGTGAAATATCATGCAATTTGTACTTATAAATCAGGCTCCAGAACACTGGCTTATAATATCATCTATATGTCTGTCTGTCTGTCTGTCTGTCTGTCTGTCTGTCTGTCTGTCTGTCTGTCTGTCTATCTATCTATCTATCTATCTATCTATCTATCTATCTATCTATCTATCTATCTATTTATCTATCTTCTGCCTGTAAAGACTTCTACATTGCTAATCTTAAGACCTGATGATAAAATGAAACAAAACTTTTATTTTCCCTAAAGGGTGTGTAACCCATTTGATGGTGCATAGCTATTTTGCAAGGAATAAAAAATTTAAACAAGGCGGGGCATTAAAATTTCAATCATTTCTTATGGAGCTGTGAACTTTTTTTCTATTTTAAACATTAAGTCAAGTAGCTGAGGTATCCACCTTAATCCTTAGAGACAACCTGTACAACCAAAGTAAACATTCGCATTTATGACGTTGACATCAATGCTCTTCTAAATTAATGTGCAACATTAAGCGAAATCGTTTCTTGGAAAGATGCAGGTATCTATCTATATTTTATTTTGCCATCTTAAACATATCTGGGTCTTTATGACCTTATTAAAAAATGTATTTCCCAGTCTTAAAAAAAAAAACATTCCTAGAAGCAAATGGACTGCATAAATAAGCAATGTGCTATGAGGCTTCAGACTAGCCGATAAACCCTTTCAATTTTCATGCCAGCTTCTTCTTTTGTAATTCAAATCTGGCTGGAAACTGGCAGTTCTGAAAACTGAAACAAGCACTGCCACAAATACCTTGTAATGCTATCGACCTTGTCTGCCCATGCAGTGAGAAAGGGGGATGCATATGTGTCTGCAGTCATCCAGATAACACAACTCATTTTTTGGGGGGTGGGGGGTTGAATAACAGAAACCAGTCCAGACTGTGTACCAAAAGCAGAGTCACTACCAAGCAGAGGAGAGGACGTCTCTTCAAAATACATACATTAAAATTAAAAAAAACCACAAACCCATACATGGGGCTCAGCCGCTGCTTTCATTACCAATTTTAATTTAGCTCCTCCAGTTTGCCAAACAGATAAACTCTGGTGCTGGTTTTTTTTTTAATCTATTTGCCACATTTTATGTTCAAGATTATAGCAATATGAGGAAGAAGGAAAAAAAATCACTTTTAGAGGAAATAAAGAAACAGATCCGCTTATCAGCATCCATCAGAAAGTTCATTAATCAGCCGGGCTTTGTGCCCCCTAAATTGAAAGGTTAAATAATCCTCTCAGGAATATTTCTAGGCGCCACTTGCAATTGTCAATGTGGAGCTGCCATTCACAACACTCTGGATCAGTGACAGAGCATTTTGCCAATGTTTGGACCTCAAACAATGATGGACAAATGGCCTGGCTCACAAAGAACTCCTTTTAACTAAGCGGATGGAAAAGGACTATGAGCTTTGATGTCGATTGGAAATGTGGATGAGAGAGAAGAAAGACAGGTTCGTGAAAAAAAAACTAGCGTCCTTTACATAGGAACACAAGTTCAACTGTAATTGTAATTATATTTTAGAATATTCCTAACATATTAGCATTTAGGCACATGCCGTTATAAATTAACTGCACAAATGTTTCTACCACATGACAAGCGACAGATGAACAGGATAAAAATATTTGGCTATACTACATCGAGCAGCTAGGCAAATCCCAAGTATATTTCTGGTTTTTGACACCCTGCGCTTAGCCATATTTTTACTATGCAGGAAATGACAAAAATAACTCATAATATGAAAAGCATTTGCATTTTTTTTTAATAAAAGGGAACTGTGTATTAACATATTTGTTCACAGTTAGGGGAAAAAAACGAATAAATACACCACAAGAAAGTAACAGGTGCAAAACATTAAAGTTCTTTTTTTTTTTTTTACATTTCTGTGTTTTATTCTTTAAAATAGCCCTCTTATGACATAATTGAAGTCATCCAATGCATGTTATGTTATACTTAGGCTGTACTATTCAATATAGGTAACAATCAAAATAATTTCAAAGATCTAATGCACAAAAGCAAATATGGTGGATATTCCATATGCCAATCTACTTAGCAATTCTATAAAGGCAATCTTATAATTAATAATTCTTTGATAAATATGTCTTCTTTGTAACCCCGCATTAAGCGGGCCTATAATTTTAACCACCTCACCTTTAATCAAGCAGCAGAATATGGGGTGGACTTTCTTTCTTAGCAGGTTCAAGTAGAAGAATAAAATGCTCCATTACTGTTTCATAATGAACAAAATAAATGTTATATTTAAAGATTTGCCACCATGGTCTCACCGAACATAAAGCCAGGCTTTTGGTCCTGGTAGACTTCAATATCCTTTGAGTAGTAAAATAAATAGAAATATTCCACTTGCTTTGTTAGGAGTAAATTGGAATTTCATAAATAGAACAAGATTCTTTCAATAAGAAAGACTCATTTGTTCAAGATAAGTAGTAAATGTATTCTACTTCATATGGATAGGAAAATAGTGACCCATGGTGGCTCACTTTGTATGGCCACTTTAATCTCTAGTAAGATTGTAATGACAATGTAGATAGATAAGGGTCTAAATCATTACAATCTTACTAGAGATTAAACTGGCCATATAAAGTGAGTCACAATGGGTCACTATTTTCCAGTGACCATCTGTGACTATTGTTCTATTATTTTACTTCTGTTCTATTTACACTCCTTCATTTTCTTCTTTTTTTATTATTATAAGCCACTTAAGAGTAGCCCCATGCCATGATAGGTGGCAAATAAATTTAACAAATAAACAAATAATAAAAACCATCTGATAATCTAATAGTCTTCCTGAACCCAAATGCTTATCTGGGCCAACATCTTGTTCCTCACAGAGGTCAAATAACATGAAGCCTAAAATCATGACATGAGGCCATACTGAATAAAATGGATCTATATACCTTTGTATCTATACACAATTTTTAAAATTAAAAATAACTAATTTCAATAAATCTGAATATATAATTCCATATACATAAAATCAAATGTGTGTCTGTGTCTGTGTGTGTATTGTGCATACACTCTGAAATGGCTCGACCAATTTCAATCAAACTTGGTACACAGATGACTTACCCTCTGAGAACAAACATTGTAGGGGTCAGACAGGCCTAGCACCTGACAAGGGGTCTCTGTATCCTAAAAACAGTGCCGATGGCTTTGGCTTCACAGTAGTCCACAAGGGGTCTCCCTCTGATTTGCAACGCTGCATGAGACAGCAGCGTCAGGCCTGACTAAATACACAGAGCTACTAACAGTGTGAGACATAGAGCTACTAACAATCTGAGTCCTGACCGCAGGATTTTCTTGCGTGAGAGACCAGCATCAGGCCCGACTAAACACAGGCAAAGCTGGGTTATTGGCTAGTAATACTATAAATTGTTTCTAAAACAAATCAATGTTTCCATCAGAATGAAAACAGGCATTTCTGTAAGAATGATAATATCTAAAACATATTTTCAAAAGCTACTGAATGTGTGTTTTCTGACTTCCCAAAAGTAATCATTAAAAGTTAATCATCTAATTCAGGAAGAAGCAACATAGATAAAAAATTATATAAATAGCAGAATATATCAAGGTAATCTACTGTACATTGATTCAGCACAGAAGAAAAAATAGAGGACATACAGTTACAAGATTATAAATTTTTAACAACTGTTTGGGAAGCAATCAGTAAATCTGAAGTAAGCTTAGTAATAGAATTGGCATATAGCAATGACAACAGTTTTCATTTCATTAAGAACACCAATACACCTGAAAAACACCAGGTAAACAGTAACAAACTATTTTCACAACCATTCCTTCTTCAAAGTGTCCATTAATAAAAGAATCAATACATCAGACAGAATTGAGGATATTTTCTATCATTTTCATCTCCAGTTCTTCCAAAAGGTCCTTGAGCTCAGAGTTAGCTGAGTTGTGCCATCTTGTAAGTTTTACTATAAGTGGAAATTGCTGTTTCCAACTCAGACATTAATTGCACTGTTTTAATTGTTTTAACCCAGAAACAATATGTCACTACCTAGACAGCCGTTCATACATACATTGAATGTATGTATGAATAAACAAATAAATAAACAGATGTAGTTTGATATGCACAGCATCTGCCAGTGGTCTTCACATCAGTTAAGACATGAAACTCGTACAGCATGCTGGGGACATGAAGTCTGGTGTGACTGGGCAGAATGAGGTCAACTTGTAAATCCAGAATGTATGCCTTTACTGAAATATGTGTGCCCTCTAGAATGATACCCACCCACCCCCAAAATCCAGATGCCTCCCTGGTATCCTGGAAACTATTAAAGACCTGTCTATTCTCCCAGGTCTGGAATAGA
This sequence comes from Mimophis mahfalensis, assembly GCA_032468015.1. Classification (NCBI taxonomy): domain Eukaryota; kingdom Metazoa; phylum Chordata; class Lepidosauria; order Squamata; genus Mimophis; species Mimophis mahfalensis. Next base: position 5,634 of record JANHFR010000230.1, on the reverse strand, counting down.
ATGAAAGTTGATACTCGATGGATAGGTTTTCTTTGATGATATATTGTTTTATATGATTCTTTATTGTGTTTTGTATGTTTTTAATTGTAAGCTGCCCAGAGAAGTTGGGAGTCACGTAGCCCGTAACTCTACAGCCAACCAACTACCCAATCAGTGCTATTTTCCCACCAGAACTGGGGGGAGGAAAAACCCCACCACATATTATTATTATTATTATTATTATTATTATTATTATTATTATTATTATTATTATTATTATTATTATTATTATTACGGAGGAGGGGGAGGGGGAAGTGGAATGACAGAGAATGAGGTGGCTGTATGGAGTCACTGAAGCAGTCGGTGTGAGCTTAAATGGACTCTGGGGGATGATGGAGGACAGGAAGGCCTGGAGGAATGTTGTCCATGAGGTCATGATATGTCGGACACGACTTCGCAACTAACAACAACAATCAAATATCCTTTCAGTTTCAGTCTGGAAGGTGGTTTTGTGGTAGCTGTATTGTAATAAAAATCACTAAAGGTGTCTCAGACACACAATGTTTAAAGTGAAGGGGGAAAACAGTGTTCTTATTGATTTCATTTCTTGCAAATCAGGCCAATATTCCCCTTAAAGGACCTCCTTTAAAGCAAGAGTTCCTTCCAAAGAGAGAACTTTGTGTCTTGCCCACAAGCTGAGCTGAGCTTCACTGCTGCAAAAAACATTTCCTTTCCTTGCTTTTGTTTTGTTTTTTGCATTTCAAGTTACAGTACACGCAGCTGAGCTAGAAATAAGTCAGCTTACTTCTAAACCCAGTAGCCATTTTAGGATCACAAAACTGCAGAGCTGCTTTTGAGCTAGTGAAGAATCCCTGTGTCTTTTTTGACAAAAAATCTCTGTGGACATTAACATGATTTTTGCCAAAACCGCTCTTGGAATTTGGGTGAGGGGGAAAAAAACCCCCCAACTCTGCAGAAATTGCATGTTGTGAATAAACACTGATGATTTGAGATAAGAGATGCTGAACACTTTCATAGCCAAGGGCTGAATTTTGTTTTGTTTTGTTTTGAAAGAAAGGACGACTGCTGCAACATTATGATTTCTCGATGGAGACAAAGCCAAAATGCTCTGCCTTTTGATGGCAAAGGCCTGGGGGCTTTCAGGGTTAATAGTGTACTATCTTAAGCGGGTTACCACATAGTACGTTTTACAGTGGGTGCAGGTTACAGCTGTGAGTATTAATAAATCCATGTTAGCATAACTTCCAAATGCTGTTTCAGAAGTCGATAGCTCTCTGCTTAACTAGAATTTCACTATCTGGATACCGTGCAGATTTTAACAAACAGCTGCCAGAAAGGTGTCTACTGTGACTGCTAATAGCAAAATCAAAAGAGCAAGCATCCTGCCCATGACCAGAGCACTATTATATATCTGCACTATTTCTATGGAAGATGAAAATTATTAAACACACAGAGAATAATTGTGCTATAAGGCCAAGGCTTCTTCAGGTTGAGCTCAACTTCTGCTGATGTACTTGCGGAATACAGTGGTCCCTCTACTTACAAACTACTCGACATACAAATTTTTCGACTTACAAATGGAAAAAGTGGCCACATG
>JANHFR010000219.1:0-12261 GCA_032468015.1 Mimophis mahfalensis | reverse complement strand
GGCACATACTAAATATCATCTCTCCCTCCCTCCCTCCCTCCCTCCCTCCCTCTCTCATACACACTCATACACCAATCCATAGGTAGTTTCCTCTCTTCTTCCACAGAAACAGTATATAAAAAAGAACATTCTTCCAAAGAAAATATTCCATGTTGTTCATTGTGCAGAAGTATCTTGAAGCAATTTATAATGAAAGCAAAAAACAAAAAACACCTTCCTTAAAATAGCACATTGGTATTATATAAAACAACATGAAATGGAATGGAAGGTGAGGTGGGTGAAGAAAGTATTCTTCCAAAATTTATACTGGGAAGTCTTGTGTAAAAAGACAAATTTTCAGCAGGTGCCCAAGAGGTGCTGATCAGGGACAATCATGTGTCCTTGTTACAAGACGCAAGAGGAGCCTGTCAGATCCCTTCTGCAGATCTCCATCATGTTACCCATCCCTGCTTGATTTGTATATATTTGTGTCAGTTGTGAAGAACCAGGAACTTGTTCCAATTAAGAAGATTTATTTTTCATGGCTATACATAAGAATCTAGTCAACTAATGGGCAACACTAAATCGGCATTAGATAAGAGCCAATGGAATTCAAGGAGAGCTGGACTTTAAATCACTTGTGACAGATTCTAGACTGATTCCTCTCCTGGACTGCACCCCCACACTCTGCCTATTCTTCTCCTACAGTTTCTGATGAAAGTTGGCCACCATCTCCAGGATGGGTCAGAACATTGAATCTCAGTTGCTCCAGCACTAAGTTTTAAATAAATAGCTCTATCAACTCTAACTAGAATTATTCAAATGGTTGCAGAGTTTTTGGTGCTACATACTGCTATAATTTTTTAAAAAATATTTTAGTTCAATAAAGACTACAAAGAAAGGTTGTGGGGGAAAAATAGGCCAGCTGCTTCAAATTACATGAGACTGAGCTCTATGTAGTAGCAGTTATTAATCCAAGGACATAAAGAAAACTATGGAGAGACAGGTAATAAGAACAAAATGCATAAGGTTTTTCAACAGAACCAAATAAAACTTTTCAACAGAACCCTGAAAAATAACAAAATTCCCACAAATTTTATCTTTCTGGTTGTAGGAAGAAACAAAACTCTACTAAAGGAACTATCAAGGACGAAGGTTCTCCTTCACCAAGAGGCTTGCAAGGCCCAGCTACTATATGTGAACAGGCAGGAGACCATATTTCCTTGCACTGATGATGTTACCAAGCTTGGTAATGAAATGTCTACAAGCAAACAATATCAGGAGGATCTGAGAATCTAATAATTTAACCCTGAACTATATATTTTCTTCTATCAGAGTGATCTGTTGGCATAGTATACAAAATAATTATGTGCAAGAGTGATTTTTGGCACAATTGCATTTGATTAAATTAACTTCGGTAAATATATGTGGTGTCAGGAATATCCTTAGCAGGGAAGAATGCACAGGGCTTGAACTGAGGGGCATGGAAGAGGGCCAGAACCTGTGGGAAAGGTTGAAAAGAAGTTAAATGCTATCTCCTGAAATGGAAAATGCAGGACAGGGAAATGGAATGACAGATAATAAAACAGGCCAGGCTTCTTCCTTTTTTTAAAAAAAAAAATCCTGTCATGTTTTTGGGGATTAAAGTATAATGGGGAAGAGAAGGTATCCAAAAGATTCACTCTCATCATACAAGATGCATTGAAGGCTGGCAAACCTTTCTGTGGTAAAGTATTCATCTGCAAGAAGTATATAAGTGCATCTGCTGATTGTGTTGATAAGACTCTCTGGATTTCCAATCTTACTTGCCTGCCAGGGTCCAAAGTCTGCAGATATGTTCAGCAGAATATGCTTACAAACCTGTTGCATATCTTTGCACTGGACAAAGACTAAAGTGGGCCTGAGTATGAGGACATGGCAGGGCATAACATATACCAGGTCATATATTATTTCTTAGATATTTTTCATTTATATCACACTTCCCCCCCCCCCCCGAACTTCCTGGTTCTAATGCCCTCTGTACCCTGTGAGTGTGGATGGCCCCACATCAACCAATGAGTCTTTATTGAGTTTTCCCAGCCCAGCATTTTAACCACTGTACCACACTGGCTCTTTTAACCCTCAAGGATGCAGGCCATGTACATCATATGAGCTGGAATGTCCACTATCGGCATCTATAAACAGGGAGGGGTGAGAGACCAAAATAGAATTGAATCTCTGTGAGTTTTTCATTTGGATGAAATTCCCCTCAGGGTCCTGTTCCTCTTCTGTACATAACTATATTTTTGTATCAAAATAAGGAGGAAAAGAAAAAAAAGAGGAAAAAGAAGCTAGGCTAAGATAACAGCTTTCTCCAAGACAGGAGAAGTCTGTCTAGGCTCTTGGGTTCTCTTGAAAGAATGAACAATGAAGATGATTCTAATAGCAAACCAGGCAACCTCTTGGGGGATTACAGATTTTGAATTAGCCTCCTGGAAGGAAAAGATATTGGTAGCATTGGTTCTCTGGCAATATCTTTACTTTTCAGAAAGGGGAACAAAGACAAGATGGCATTCTCTATTTTGGGGGAATGTCAAATAGTCAAGAATCCTATTTACATTGATTTGACAGCAATTCGGGATTTTTTTTTTAAAGGAACATTTCAAAACATTCTGAGCTGCTTATTGTATTGACATCATTTTTATTGAATTGACTTTTTTAAAAAAATAGTGTTGAAGGTGCTTAACTTTGCTAAATTATGACCTTTGCCTTATTAACTTTTGTTTGAGTATAAGGAACTGTAATACAGAACCAAATCTAGACTTTCTTTTGGAATTATCTTTGTATGGATAACAAAAGCAATGTTGAGCTAATGATACCAGCTGAGACTTGGTATCATTTCCAATAGTGACCCATCAGCTAAGATCATTAAGAAGGGTCCTTGTGATGGAATCTGTACCTGGAGAAGCAGTGGAAATGAGTTTGGGCAGGACAGAGTTTTCCTAGGGAGAGAAAAAAGTACATACAATGGAACCTTGGGCTTCAGTTCACAATCAATTCAGGTTCCGACCCGAAAATCCAGCCAAGTTTTGGATCAGTTTGGATCAGTTTGTGATCCAAAACTCATCTTCCGAACCAAAAATGGTGTGGAAAGCTTCTTTTCTGTGCTGTTTTGCCATCCGTGCATGCGCAAAAGCGTTGGGGGTGCGACCAATTCAGGTTGTGAACACAATACTGGAATGGATTGCTTTCACAACCCAAGGTTCCACTGTACTATAAGATAGAAGCACAAATAATAGACTATGCAGGCTGCGGCCGGATGGGGCAGGGAGGAAGAGATTTGTGGTAGCCACATGCTAGAATCTTTCAGGATATATCTAGTAGAAGGTTATAGTTTTAGTTTGGGAAAATTCTGTCCATTAGGTGTGAGTGAATAAAGGACTGGACTTGATTGGATTCTGGTGTTGTTTTGGGGTTTGGGCCTGACAGTTTTATAAATTCCTCTGTCTGTGGAGGAGCTCATAGACCCGGACACCACCATCTTTGCAGAATATTAAGCCAAAGTTCCTGGATGTCAAATATGAAGTTGCATTTTCCCTACACTTTAAAATCCATTTAAATAACATCCTAATCTAGTCGTTTCCAGCTGTGTTTCAAGCAGCTCTGTGTTCCTGGATCCTTATCACCAAGGACTTAGCAACAAGAAAACCCACACCCAAGCTTCTTTGAAGGAGAATTTTTATATGGCTATTGATTTACTCTCTGAAAAAGGATAAAGAGGCCTGCGGATAAGTTGGGATGTGCTCTGAAATCATCTAGGTAATTATGAGGCTCAATAGACTTGACTGATGCTTGGACTGTTTATCTCCCCAGATTCTTTACAAACCTGAAAGTCCCTTGAATGTGGAATACTGAAAACAGCGGCTTTAATCCAATATGATTTGAAAATGAGTGTCACTGAAATCAAAGAGCCATGTAATGCGTTTAAGATTAGACTATTGTACGTCAGTTTAAAATTCATTGTTTTAACTGACTTGGGAATCGGGCTTTTGTCTAAAAAACAAATCCAGAGTTCCCGAAAGGAAAACAACGCACCTACAGTTATATATGATCCCCTAAATTCTATTGTTTTTCTACAAAAAAATACCTTTTTGGGTAGATGCAAGATCAGCTTGATTATACTGCCAGAAGCAGCTGCACTTTATCTCCAGCAAATCCCTTCTCATGGCGTTTGTTAAAAATATCAAACATTCTTTTCATAGCCTGAGTTATTTGATGTTCTCCTATAACAGTAAGAAAATTGAAACAGCTACAGTGCAGAGTTTTGTGCTTGGTCAAAGACTGGGAAAAAAAAGTGATCGGTGAGGAGAAAGGGAAATGGGGATCAGTGGGAGAGAAAAGGGCTGCAAACTTTAAAAAGTTATCTTCTGCAGCAACTACATTAAGACATCAATAACACGCCACTATCATTTAATATTTTACATTTAAAAGCAAAGAAATCATCTTTTGTCACTTCCAGTGGATCATGCCAACAAAATTTGCCTCCAGTCCACAGGCTTCAATAGCCAGCAAATGTATGATGTGCTGAAGGTGTGCATGGTAGCCTTCACTAGTAAAACTTTTCCCATATGTTGTAGTCTGGACTGGTACATGAATTTCAATATGCTGGTAGCTGTAGGAGGGAATAGGTTCCAGAATCATTAATATCCATGGTATTTGGCTGTAGACTGTAACGCAATCAGAGGATAACACAACCTGCCAGAGAGAAGCTCCCTAAGGATGGGCTCCAGCATGAATCTGAAAGCTCGGAAGACTAAACCTCTAAACCCAGTGGTCGACCCAGATTGGATCCTGCAACATTATCCTGGGACACATATATTCGCCTTCATTCGTGAATAACACAACCAGTTTACAAGTATTCTCTACAGAAGTGTGAATTTATCCATGTATACACACAAGACATACAATGCAGCATAGTGCAGTGTCATCTGTGGAGCTCCGCAAAGACATTCCATGAAACTGGCAACTGGCAACAAAGAAAGGGGTGGGGGAAATCCTTTTGGCACATACCTGATTTCTGTATGTCTAAATCAGTTTAATCAGGGACACCTTCTGCCCAGTAGTGGGATTCATTTTTTTTTTACTACCGGTTCTGTGGGCGTGGCTTAGTGGGTGTGGTTATGCTGTCAGCCAATCAGAGGTAGTATTTGCCAGTGTCGGCCAATCAGAGGCGGTTCTCCGAATCAGTCAAAATTATTACTACCAGTTCTCTGGAACCTGTCAGAACTGGCTGAATATCACCTCTGCTTCTGCCCCTTTCTGAAGGATTCACTTTTGTGAATGTTTGTTGAGAGTAGGAATTAGCGTGCAGGGTGCCCTCTTTGCCTGATGGTTTCTATGTGGAAGTGGATACTGCTTTTCTCCACATTCATTCTATCAGTGTTTCGGTGGCATTGAAATGCTGTTGCAGTTCCTCCCTTCCCCCACGTTCCTCTGTCTTTTTGTCCATCAAATCTCTCATTCGCCAAAGGCTGTTATAGGCAGGCAAGCAGGGATTTGGTGTCCTTCACTTGCTTGTTTCTTTTGTCCTTATCATTTCTCCAGGACACGCGGGGAGAAGGAAGAAACTGACTCTCTTATCACCATCAAATGAGTTTATGGCAGAGGCAAGACTCAGACTAGGACTGAATGAGCTGGAAGGATCCTTGGAGGTCTTCTAGTCCAGCCCCCTGCTCTACCAGGAGAACCCATGACTCTCTAGACTCTTCTTTAAAAGCATGCAATGATGGAGTGCCCATGGTTTCTGGAGGCAAGCTCTTCCCCTGGTTAATTGTTCTCACTGTTGGGAAGTTTCTCCTTAATTCCAAGTTGCTTCTCTCCTTGATTTGTTTCCATGCACTGTTTCTTGTCCTGCCTTCTGGTGCTTTGGGAAATAAATAAATACTGGAATACTGCTATCATGTCCCACCCACCCCCAGTCCTTCTTTTCTCTAGACTAGCCAAACCCAAATTCTGCAGCCATTCTTCATATATTTTGATCATCTTAGTTGCTCTTGTTGTAGCCTGCCAGCGGCCAGCAGAGTTAGTGGCAGACTCAGACAGTGAGGAGGTTGGGGAGGAACATGGCCCAGTCTTGGAGTCTGGGTGTCAATACTCCATCTTCAGTAAGAACTCAGAGACACGAGAGCAATCCAAGTTATACTTTTATTGAGAGACCCCATGTTGGCATGTTGCTGCAATTCCAAGTCTGAATCATCACTTTCGATTCTTCACAAAAGAGAATCACATCCATCCCCCTTTGATCATGTCATCAATCATCCTGTCCAATCTGAACCCACCACTTGGTGCCTGCTCATCTCAAATCCAGCCAACCCCCTGGCCCGACCTTGACTTCTAATATCTATGCAGATACAGTTAATACTTACTGTATAACAACACACACACACCCATTAGAAAATGACAGTTTAGAAGCAAGAGAAATATAGATGAAGTTGAATGCAGCTTCTAAACTGACACTGGGGAAGGCTCTGACGAATGCTCTGCATTGCAGGCAGAGATGGGGCCAGGGCTATCTGGGAGTTATCAACTGCCTTCGGAGTTGGGGATCAGTGGGGCAGAAGAAGAGCTGGAGCCTGTTCCCAATGCGCAGAGGTGCCAGGAGAAGGGAACAGCTAAGGAACAAGGGTCGACTCAGGAATAAAGGCACAGGTGGATGGTGAATGCCCCCTCCCATAGGAAATAAAGAGGAGCAAAAGGAGAGTGGTGTTTGCAGGAGACAGTTAGTTCATTTAATTAGGGTTTATTTGTTTGTGACTTTGTGGCAAGATTGGTTTGGCATGAACTGTTTTTAACCAACCCATGCTGGCTACTAGCTATAACTTTATTTACTAATAGTTGTTCACAGATCTGTTTTTTGATTATGTTTTCCAGAATCTTCCCAGGTATTGATGTTAGACTGATTGGCCTGTAGCTTCCTGTGTCTGTTTTTCTCTTTTCTTGAAGATGGGAACTACATCAGCCCTTTTCCAGTCCTCAGGTATTTTCCCGGTGCTTGAGGATTTTTGACAGATATGTTACAATGTTTCTGAGATAACGTTCCAGTTCCTAACTCTGTCTATTTAGGAATTATGTCACATCAGCTCCTTAAGTTCCTGCCACAATCCCTAAGCCAGGCTGTAATTGTGAGCTATGTGATGGCACAGTGGTTAGAATACAGTACTGCAGGCTCTTTCTGTTGACTGCTGACTGCTTTCAATTTGGCAGTTTGAATCTTACCAGACTCAAGGTTGATTCAGCCTTCCATCCTTCCGAGGTAGATAAAATGAGGACCCAGATTGTTGGGGGCAATAGGCTGACTCTGTAAAATACTTAGAGAGGGCTGTAAAGCAGTCTGAAGCAATGTATAAGTCTAAGTGCTATTGCTATTGCTACTCTGAAAAACTGAAACAGTGGGTAAAACTAGGCTTGCCAGTCCATTTGCAAGAAAACTGCAATCTTTTATGCGGTATGATGCTAGTTGCATTACAAGATGAGGATGAGTCAGCAGTTTGCCTGTCCTCATCCTCCAGCCATGTTTTGACTCTAGTTGGAGAGCACTTTGATATTGCTGGAACTATACCAGCAGGAAATTTTCTGTCCCTCCCTGTCCTGCCTCTTTAAAAGTCATTGCTATCATCTGACTTGCCTCCAAGTTGGTGGCTGACAGATTTAATAGACCCTAAAGCTGTCCTTAGATGGTGTCAGGCTAAATTGAAGATTGTTTCACACGTAGGGAGGGGACGAGAGGAAGGTAGAAAACTTACATGTGGCAGGAAAAAAAAAGATATCAGTTTGTGCAAATGGAAGACAATCCCAAATAAACATGCAGCGTTGATTCCTTTTTCTGGAGACAGATCCCACCATCCTTTCTGGAAGGTTCTAGGACCTTCCATTCACTGGCTCAGAGCAGCCTTAACACACTTAAGCCCACAAGTAAAACAACAGGAAGGCATATACTGAGTTCTTGTACCAATTGAAGGAGAAGGAGAATGTCGGGGTGGGTGGGGGTGGAAGCACAGTCTCCCCCCTCTTGATATGGATGTTCTAATTCTACTTAGGCTTGGGGGGGAAGGCAGTCCTATGTTTGTCCAAAAATTCTTTCATGCCCCATTCTTTGTGTCAGGTCCATATCCTACTGGCTCTTGCAAACTTGTCTCTTCAGGCCTGCAAAAGTCAAGGTAGCAGGGTAAACTCAGGTTTCTAAAAAACCCGGAAGAGTAATTTCAGGAGATCGTTATTTCCAATAACAGTATTGCTGAGCAACTCTTACTCTGTTTTAGATAGATTGCACAACCTTACATCAAAGTGTGCCTCACTGAGCCTATTGGATGTCTTCATTATTTCAGTTCACTATTTTGGATAATACATTTGACACATCTCATAGGATAGACTTTGAATATGTCTAGAAGCCATTTTTATTCTCTCTTTGATCAATTTCCAGGCTCGCTATAAAATGTACTATCCTGTTGGGAAAGCTGAGATTAGCAACTCCTGTTTTTTAACTTTCCTATTTCACCCAGTTTTTGGAGGGGTTGCTTGTCACTGTGAATATTGCTGTTTTGTGTGGTATGAAAACTATTTCTGGAAAAGAAAATGTCCACTCTTTCATACATTTTTATACCACATCACAAACTACCCGCCCCCCAATCAGATGCTGGGTGTGGGTGGCGGAGAGCATTTTGTGAATATTTTCACTCATTGCAAAAATGCATTCTTCATTCCCTTCCCCTTTGCAAAGAGTATATTTCTGTGGTCAGTGCAAAAGGATTTGCATTCTTGTTGTTGAGGCAACAGATTAAGAGTGTCCCTCATATCTGGATGTGTGTTACAAATGTACTTCTCAGAGAAAAGCACAGCAGAGGACAAACATTTGCATGCAGAGGCTAGTCCAAATGCAGTTGTTATTCTTACTGTTACAGTATCCTTAATTGGGTGCACATTTGGAGGTGCATCTTATTGCAAAAAATATTGATCTTGGTTACTGGATTTGTTCCGTATTCTTTTTCTACTTTCTTCCTTGGAAGCAGTTTGCAAAAATTAGCTCAAACACATTTAGATTCACACACAATATTAAATCTTAAACCTGGATTAGCAAAATGCAGTCACAAGCCCTAAACAAATTAATTGTAGCAAGAAGCATTATGTTGGCTTGCTTCCCTCAATTATGCTATGACCATGGCTGTGTTCCCATCATGTGTTAAATCACAAACTACTCAGCTCTGTTTAATTAATACCTTGGGTGAACCCAGTCAATTAATGTTCGTGAGCTGGAAGTGGTTAGCAGTTTTCCCCCCAGATTTTAACTCAATATTAACTGGTGCAGAACTAAACATAATGCAAACTTTGAACAGTTTTGCTTCATTTTCAAATATGATTAAAGCTGAATGAGGATTGAGCTGAATGTGCCATGATGAAGGCACTAAAATAATATCGCCTGCATTAGGTCATTTAATAAACCTATGCAGAGTTTACTTGATCTGGTGCAGGGGCTTAATCCAATTTACATTGCTCTGGAAGTAGTTTGATCCAAATGCTACCAACACCCAGGGTGAGTTTTTTTTTAAAGTACTTGTTCGGGGTAAGGTCTGGTGATGGCAAATGGTTTCTATATAAATGGTTTCTATTTTACAATGGGCAAAAACTGCAGTAGGAGTTGAACTCAGCTTTTAACTTTATCTTTAAAATCTGTGTTCAGTAATGTGAATTGGCACTAAGTATGATTAAACTTGCTTCTATAGAAGAACTTATGATGAAAATAAACACTATGTTTCAGGAACATACATTAACAAAGAAAAGTTTTCTTCATGCAAAGAAAAGAGGCATGATGACACTTCCTGAATGGACTAGACATGATTGTTGGCACTGCAACAGAATAGTAAGAAATTAATTGTATTGTAGGACCCTGTCTTTCCTACAATATAAACTCAATGCTAAGGCAGATTAGAAAAGCCCATCACGAAGCTGCTCAGAACGAGTTCTTAAATTGCAATATGGCAAAGCCTTATAATGAAAGTTAATGATAACACTAAACATTTCTCTTCACTCTCCCCCCCACCCCCCGCCAAACAATCTTTTAAAGTTATGGCTAAGGTATCATGATTGGGTTGATCAATAGCAATTCAACTGCATAGCTGACTTTGATTTGATGGCAGATCTTTTGGTTGCTGAACAATGCCTTTCCATCTCCCTCCATGTCATAACTGATGAAAATGCTTGATAGTCCTCTCTCATCATTAGTTATCGCTCCATGTGGTTATCATTTCAAGGTGCCAGGTTCTGTTAAATGAAGTCATAGGTGAATTGAAAGGGAATGTATTCAAACCATTCTGCTCCACCCCAAGGAAGGTAAAATATTTCATATTAATTTGCTCCAACTAAGACAGAATCTGATATATACGGTACCTCTAATGTTTAGAATTAATAAAATAATCCAAATGTGGAACAAGGACTTGAAGGGTATGTCACAATACTCCATATACAATTTAGTTTGTAGGTTGTGGACAAGCTTGATTGGCTTGCAAGATTAGAGACTTTAACTTGCATAGAATAGTTTAAACATGCTATAGAAAACTGGCCTTCCTTATGTCTTCAACATACTGCCTAAAATGTGCCAAAACTGACCTTACTTTTAAAAGGGAATGCTGACAGTACAGATACAATTACAGCTGGCAACCTAGTCTATACATTCTCTATCTTATTAAACTATATTATGTAAATACCTTGATTAACCAAAGCTATAGTACATGGAAGATTATAAATTGGAAGGTAAGATGAATAATTGATAAAGAATATGAATTAAATGAAATGGAAAAAACAATATGCCTTGTGCCTAAGAAGGTAGAGAAAGGGAAGGACATTATAGATCGGAATGAAGGTAATCTGAACTTGTGCAGCTGAGTTGAAGAATACATGCAGGAAATTAAGGGCACAAGGTTAATCATGACTGAACGTGCTACATTGTAAGACAGAAAATTTAAATTGGCATGATGATTGTTATGAGTGCATGTGAAAATATAAATTTATAAATTGTTAATTTTGCATGTTACAGTCCAGTGAATTATGATAATGGAAGAACCCTAGATGTGTTGGTGCAACATTCCAAATGAATTCAATCCGTATGGGAAAAGTATTGCGTTAAGTGACATGAATGGCTAAATTGGAATAAGACAACAAAATACAAAAGCAATGATTGGACCATGAAAATTCTCAAGAATGAAGCAGAAAGCTGAATTAGAATTGTGAATATGATCTGTTTATTTTAAACACAAAAGATTAAGTAAAATCTTTTCATATGTATACATGGCAAGAGATTGAACATACATTTAAAATTATAACTGATTTGTTTATGAAAGGCTAAGAGAATTAGTAAATGATGCAAAGCTGATGAGAGGTTCCTCTTCTGAAAACAAAGTCTGAGAAAGTCGTGATTGGAAGTTAATGAAATCCTGAAAAAAAAGAAAGATGAGAAGATTAAAGTGCAAAAGATAGTAAATGAAGCGAGCTATACATATGGTGGAATTGAGAATGGATGATAAGGGCTGAAGGATATGGAGCAATATATCGAATAGTATAAAAATATGAAAAGGAATAAATAAAAATACTTAAAGAAATGGCAGTGATGACAGCTCAATAAAGTTGTATAGAACACAATTATAGACTCATCCTCTACAGGTTAATTTAATAGCATGACCTTAGCATTTTAATAGCTCTCCTTTCATCCTCCTTCAGCTTTGCTGCAAGTAATGTATACATCATGTTACTGAAGAATCCCATCATTCACTGTAAAACACAAGGAAAGAACAGTAATTACTTCTGTGTCTTGAAGCTGATATTCACACACTCATCTGTTCATTAGCAAACAATGGTCTTGTTCTGCCCTGCACCAATGTTGATGATGATCATAGTTCAGACTGTGCATAATCAGGCTGGAAATCAAAGAAAAAATTAGAAATGGTAAATAATATGGCTAGGAGGAAACAGCTGCTTTAAATCATACCTACAGGTTAGTACGTTATAAATCTGTACAAACCCCCCCCCCCAACAACTTTACCTGTCAGTATAATTCCATGTTGTGTTGTGTTAGAGGCAGAAAAATATGTAGAGGCAATCATGAAATCTATAGTCTTTTTGTTTTTATTTTAACATCCATATTTAGTGTAGGGAAGAATCAGATCCCCCCCCCTCTCATAACCTTACACGGGAAAAGACCCGAATACACCAAGACTTATATACCTGCACCCGTGAAAATCTACGAATATATATATA
>JANHFR010000216.1:158818-170218 GCA_032468015.1 Mimophis mahfalensis | reverse complement strand
CCCACCCCTGTTATCCCCTTCACCCCCACCCCCACATGTGCAAGCTCAGGGGATCACACATGCTATCCCCTTTTTCCCCCCTGTGCGTGGGGAGGGGGGGAAGAGGGGATAGTGCACACAATCCCCAAAGCCAGAAAAGTGCTTGCCCGCCAATCATCTAAGTTTAAAACACTGAACTGGATCAGTGTTTGAAACGATTGCGTGCGTGCATGGGGGTGGGGGTTGGTCGCACATGCATGCATGAGGGCAGGGCATGCGAGAGTGCGTGCAACAGTGTGCACATGCATTTTCGGCACGGGGACCGAAAAAGGTTCGCCATCACTGACCTATGCTGAGGCAAGAGGACTCCAGAGTTTCCAGTAGATTTGTCCTAATCTTAATGGACTTGAAAGACTGACCTCAGGACTTTTTCCATGCAAGGTATGTACTAGGCCATCAAATTAGGATTCTTTCTGTGCTTACCTACTAACACTTCTTTTATTTCATCTTTTATTATTCTGTTTCCAGAAACAGTCTCTGCCAAAATGCAAGTTTCCCAGACGTATCCTTTTCACATTATAACATACCATAACATAAGAATCCTAAATCTGTCTTTTTCTGTTATTCCAGCAATAGATTTCTCAACTCTCATAGGTTGCTCCTAATTCCAGACTCCTTTCTCATGTAGATATTTCTAGTTGGGCTACTGCAGTCTTTTTTCCTCCTACTTCTGGTCCTGGTCTGTTACCCAAAATTCTAATGCTATTGATACCACAAATTGTGTTCTTTGAATAGTTCAAATAGTAGCAACAGTTGCTAGTCAACCCAAAGGGTGTGGTAGTTTTTTAAGATACAGACAGCACATGACCCAGGAGAATGCAGACAGATAATCCTAAATTTCTTACAGCAGGATTCCATTCGCTTATGGAAAACCAAGCCTTATCAAGTATGCAGGATTGCAGTTTAACAGCACCAATCCCAATATTTTAGACATCCTCCCAAGTCTCCTGCCCCTAAATGTAGATGTCCCTGTTTGCATTCCCTCCCTTCTGCATACAGATCAGTTAGACAACAGTATTTATGGGGTGGGGTGAAGATAATTTTGTATTCCTTAGTGATGGATCATTATGAGCCAAGCCGTTGCATAGAAACCAAACTGTTGGTACTTAGGCAGTACTGCTATTTATTCTCTCTACGCTAAGCGTACAGCCTTTGCAAAGCAGCCATTCCTGGGCGGATATCTCAGAGAAATTCCAGGTGGAGAAAGTAGCAATGGCAGCAGCACTGTTCCTTTGCAGATCACCTTAGTAACCAAACAAGAGTCCATTCTTCTCAGTCTGTTGCATCAGCCCAGCCCTCCCTCCCTACAGCCGTGTGCCCCCACTTTCAACTGCAGCTGGTGTGGAGATGCTAGTGACCACTCCCCTCTGCCACCAGCCTCAATCAGAGAGCAGTAATGACTTACAGAACGTCCAAGCACATCTGCTAAACCGTGAGGGCACATTTGTCTTTAGGAAATGATAAAAAACAGCCTGCTGCATCTCACAGTTTGCGCTTTCCCAGCGTTGGGAATGGCTGCTCATAGAGCAGTCACAGTAGCTATGCCTCCCTCTCTCCCCTTCCCATAGAATGTGCCCATCAACTGCCTGCAGAACGATTAGAACGCTAGCATGACATAACTGCAAACACAGAGAAGGCCCTTTCTACTATCATTCCCCAGCTGAACCAATGGGGAGCCATCCATTTTAGCATGGGTTCTGCCATGCCCCTGCAGGCTAATCCCGCCCTAGTTAAGTACACCCCATTCTGCTAAACTCTGGGTCTGGATTTGCCCCATTTTTACCATGTTTCTTTTCTTGTTCACCCTGCTCTGCCCGAAACAGGAAACACGATTTCAGTCCCTTATCCTCCCCTTGACTTGTCTGAACCATGGGGGGAAAAAAATCAAAATAATTCTTATTCTTTATGGCCATTTCAGCTACCTGTTTTACATTTTTGCCTGAAAATCAAAAACATTTTAGTCCAACTGGGTCAATGAGGTCAGGCTGGAAATGATGCTACTTTCCCCTGGAAAGGGGTTAGCAAGCATCCACTCTCGAGGAACAAAACAAGAACGAATGCATAATGAAGATGGCAGGAAACCCGCCAAGAGTGCTGACAGCTGGAAAATGACCAAGCTGAAATGGCATACCCAGGATATCCCTTTCTTTGGAGTGCTACTTGCTCTTTCTAAGCCTCAAACTCCCCTGGTCTCTGAAAGACTCAATGCCACCAGGCACCAAACAGCTTCGGTTTGTACCCAGAGAGGACCAAATCAATGCGGAGTCACATCGGAAGCCCCGCAGGCTCCCCCGTACAGCCTGCCCTCCGAAGGAGCGAGGACTCCCTTGCTCCAAAGCCCCAATAACCTTCCCCAGCCAGGCAGATCCCACGGGAAGGAAGGGGACGGGCTGACTCACCGAGCATCTGGCTGAAGAGCAGCTGCTCCAGGTCGCCCAGCACGGTGACTACCAGTTCCGGATCCACCTTCAGGAAAGCCTTCTCCTCCGTCGGTGCCCCCTTCCCGGCCGGCTGAGGGGCCGTTTGTGGCGGCGGCGGCGGCTGCTTCTGCTGCGCCGTCTTGCCCTTATTGGAGAGGATCTCGTCGTCCGACTTGGGGTCGTCGCCACTGCCAGCCTCGGGGGCTTTGCTGAGCGGTTTGACTTCGGCGTAAGGCCCCCGCGGAATGCGGCTGGGCTTGCCCAGGTTGGAGGGCAGCGGAGCCAGCGGCGGTTTGTTGCTGGTGACCGGGGCCAATTTCGCCTGGAAGAGCGAGTGCTCGGACCGGGAGAGGTTCTTGGACATGAGCGAGGGCGCCTGCTTGCCGCCTTTGAGGCTGCGCCCCCCGAAGCCTTTGGCCGCCTTGGCCATGTCGTCGCTCCACTTGGGCTCGTAAAGCTGCATCTTCTTCTCGCTGTCGGTCAGGAAGGACAGGTTGGTGAGGGACTTCTGCTTGCGGAGGTTCGAGGCCACTGGCAGGCGAGCCTCCACGCTGTCCGACTTGAAGACCTTCAGCTCAGCCGTCTTGGGCGCCACCCCGGCAGGGCCTTTGGGGTTGGCGCGCTTCTGCATCATGGCCTTACTACCTTCGGACGCCGCCTTCTTGAAGCCCTTCAGCTCCTCTGGCCCTTCCTCGCCGTTCAGCTCCGCGTCCTGCTGCAGACTCCTGACGTGGTGGTTGCCTCCACCGCCGCTGCTACCGAGCATCTTCTTCCCGCCCGCCGCGAGGAAACCATTTAAAAGCCCAGCTTCTGAAGCACGGAGGGAGAAGAAAGAATGAAAGAAGGGGAGGAACGGGAAGGAGGAAGAAAACGGGTGGGGAGGAAGGCGAAAGAAAGGAAAGAGGGGAGGAGGAGGAGGAGGTAGTGGTAGGAATAAAACAGAAAAAGAGACACACTATCAAAGCAGCCGGTGCCACCTTCCCCGCCCCGGCGCGCTCACAGAGGCGCAAGAGCGCACGGCCCCTCCTTTTCTCTCTCTCTCCTCCAGCGCCGCCGAAGGGAAGGAAAGCGACTGAGGCACACGCACACACGCGCGCACACGCACGCGCACATACACACACACACACAAACACACACACACACACACACACACATACACACACACACACACACACACACACACACACACACAAAGGCCTTTCCTGCCCGCCCGCAAGATACTCCTGGCTGGCTCAGAAGAGAGAGAGAATTGAGGGAGCGGGGGCGCAATACCCGCGCGAGGCTATTTTTGGTTCTGCGAAAAGGAGGCGTGGGTAATTGTGCGTGAGGGGGTGTGCGCGTGTGTGCCCACATAAGGATAAGTACGCGTGCGCGCGCCCCAACGAGAGCTAGCTGCCTGCGGTAGAAAGGACTCGCTGCAAGAGAAAAGGGGCTCGGCAAATTTTCACCGGGCGTACGCGGTACAATCTGAGAAACAAGCCATGCAAAATAGGCTCATACCCTTAGGCCATTTGGGGCTTCCTCCGCCTTATCTTCCACCCCTCCCAGGAAGAAAGGGAGATCAGTCGCAAATGGCCCTTTCCAAGAAAGAATCTTAGCACTTGGCACTTAAGAGAAAGCTCTGTTTAAGGTAACTTAGGCCACCTTCAAAATATCTATTCGTCTTACTGGAAACCAATGCCTTCCATATATT
Organism: Mimophis mahfalensis; assembly: GCA_032468015.1. Lineage (NCBI taxonomy): Eukaryota > Metazoa > Chordata > Lepidosauria > Squamata > Mimophis > Mimophis mahfalensis. The sequence continues at coordinate 166,066 of JANHFR010000216.1, read as the reverse complement.
TTAGGGTTCTATCTTATATATTATTAGATCAGATGGAGAAGGCTGGGCTCCATCTGATCTAATAAAATCTGTACACCTATATGTACAAATCTGAATAATGTTTTACTAGCCTACGGATGCCTTACAAGCTATGTATGAAAGGCTCAATGATGGAGTCAGCTTGGTTTAATGGTTAGGGCACCAGGCTGGAAAGCAGGAGATGGTGAATTCAAGTCCTGTTTTATAGCCACCAAAGCCAACAGAGTGACTTTGAGCCGGTCACTCTCTCACCCCAACCATGGTTACTATGGGGAAAGTAGGAGGAGGAAGATGTGTTGATACACCTTGTAAAAAACAATAAAGGGTGGATATAAATAAATAAAAAGATAACCAGAAAGATTCAGTAACAGGTTGAGAAAAAGAATGCATGAACACAAACTTCTCAGGGCCTAACTTAGAGAAAAACTGTCTTTCCCATGTAATTACATAATCTTTCTCTATATGGCTTCAGGCTGCTACTCTATTACAGAAGGACGGTGATTCCAATTAAACTCATTTCTGAAAGGCCTGTGTAAAAGATTATAATTTTTGTTAATGAATATCTCTGGCACTGGACAGCAGTTTTCCATGTATGTTAGGTTCCGTTTTCCAGTTGAACATGAAGCATAAACTAGAACATGTGTCGAAAAATGGCAATACACTGCAAACAATTTGGAATATAGTTTGCCCAAGGAAAATGTATAGTCTGCACTAATCCAGTGTTTCCCCCTTCATCAGCTAAATGGAAATTATCAGTAAATCCTATGACTGGTACTTTGCAGGTATTGTGTGTGCTGAATCAGTTTGCTCATTCATTCATTCAATAATTTATATTTTGCTTTATACTCTCTTGAAGCAGCTACTGTTAAATATTTTATTAAATAAGCAATGATGTTTAAAGAAATACAGAATCAACAAAGAACTGTAGAAAATGATTCAAAAGGTAAGCAAATGCCAATCAAAACAAAACCAATGACAGAAAATCAATTAAGTTGTTTAAGAAAGGGCCAGAAGTTTTTTCTTTGTGGTCATAAAGTCCATATTTCACACAGAGCAACAGTATTCAAAAATGACTCTCCTGTTGAGCTCAATGGTTGGCAGATTCCTGTAGAAGGAGAAGATCCATGAAACAACTTGGTTCCATGCTGCTAAATGCGTAATATGCAGGACTTTCAATTGAAAATAGGCCATTGGTTACTGATAATAAAAAGAGAAGTCACTAATTGTCCAGAAAATATTCCACATATATTAAGAACTGCAGGTGTCCTAGTAACAAAGAGACTGAAATATGAAGTCTGCAGTTCAAATCTTGCTCTGCCAGAGAACACTGAAACAGATACCTGATCTTGGGCAAAGAATCTTCTCCAATGATAGAAAAAGATATTGTTCTCCCTTCAGGATTTCTTGTGAGATGATCTACGTGGAATATTTTGACTGCTCCAAAGGCCTGAATAACTGTTAAGTATTATAAGTAGTTAATGTGAGATCACTTTAAAAGTGATGGTAGCAGTATTACTTAAAAAATAAAAATTAATAAATATGTTAAAAGTTTGTCTTATCTCTTAGTGTTTAAAAGTTTGTCTCTTACTGCTTTAAATAATATTTGGTAAAGTCTCTCATTGATTTCAATGAAGCACCTTTGCAAATCAATATTCATAAGTTTGCAATTAAAGTACACACAACTCTTCTAGCAGTACTGACCTGAGGAAAGAACAATTGCAACAGTTGCAAAGTTACAACAACACATAAGTCTATTGGTTCTCAAGATAATTCCTGTATTTTCAACCATTAACTCTCTTGGATTGACAGAAAAAGAAATACGCAAAGACAGCTATCCATTTTAGGAAAAGAATACCCTCAGGAATCCTGCTATTAAGTAAACAGCTCGATCTGATGACATAAACCCAGGCAAGATTCAACAGATCAACTTAGATATCTATCAAATACTAGGAAAGGAAGTGATCGCTCAGCCCTGAGTCACTACCGTGTTATTGGTCAACCAAAGCCTGCCCTCAAATCCCAAAACTACTAACATAACATGAGGCAGGCTTCTTATCTCTGCATGGATAGACAGTGACTTGGGGCTTTTAATGTCTCATCCAAGTTACTCATCGGCTCTTCTGGGTTTCATTTCTGTTCTCGCTGTTCAGAATACTTCGCATTTGGGGCCTGCATTCCTTCTCAGTCTGAGCAGGAACCCTGAACAGACACTTTGTACAGTCTGTCTAAACTGCTAGGGAGCTACAGTGCGAAGCTAATTTTATAGATACACCTTATCTCCTAATGTCCCTGTTTTCATTACAATTTATCCCAACACACTAATGGGTGGTTTAACCAGCGTCTCCTTATCTGATGAAATTATCTTCAAGGCAAATCCGATATTGGTCTGTTGTACATGGAAAAAAAGTGCAGAATCATTACAGACAGGGTTCTGAATATGGTTCTGGAGAGAGCTGATCTGAACTAACTTGAGATAGAAATTCACATTTCAAAGAAACGTGTCTAGAGAATAAAAGGAGGAACAGATCCAGCAGATCAGAAGCAATAACTACTGGAATAAAAACGAGATTTAGATTACACTAGATAACTTTATATTCAAGTTGTGTATGGTAATAGTGTATTAACGTGAGTTCTGTTAGATATGAGAGAATGAGATAAAAATAACCAAATTAAAAGTAAATATTGGGTATATGTACATTTCTATAGATTGAATGCAGGGATGGGTTTCTACTGGTCTAACAACTGGTTTGCTTTGCACTTGCAGTTTGTTGCACACATGTTCCATTTGGGCTAGAAATCAGCTGAGATGCACCAGAGCTGAAACACAGCTGATTGGTGAGCTATTTTTCAGCTCTGCCACATCTCAGATGTTTTCTAGCCTTAATGGAACACATGTGCAGTGATAAAGGAGAGCATGGGTGGGCAGGCGGGCCCACTTCCAATTGCCCACAGCAACACTAAGAACCGATTCATCTGAACCAAGCTGAACCGGTAGAAACCCACCCCTGATTGAATGTGCTCCTATGACTAAGACTACAAGTGAAGGCTTAGCAGGGAATATTCCTGTTGTTTTCTTAGTGATCCTTGGAGTTATATCATAACCTTAACACATATTATAACACATATAAATGAACAGAAAGTTAGACAGGAATGATGTAATAAATAAATCAGAACTCTGTCCAACACGTAACTTTCCAAAGCCTGAAGAGAATGAGGGGGCATAAAAGCTGGGAAGAGAGAATTTGAATACAAAAATGGGCCAGATCTAATCAGGAGCTGCAAAGAAAAAAAAAATCCAGGCTAAAGTTTCCCTATGAGAGACTGGATAAAAATCTTGCCAAGCCCTCTACTGTAAACCCACTTCCCCCTCCATCCCAGTCAATTGAATCATAACATAACTATTATTAAGGGTTGGGAAGAATTCCAGAATTCATGTTCTGCATAATATCCCTACCTTTTGGGGATACCAAGGATATAGCTATAATACAAGGGCAGTTGGTTGGTTTAAAGCTTTCCTCACTAAATGTCCTCTAGACACATTAGACTGCAATTCTTTTTTCCCCAAAGAGCCTATCCAATGACCACACAGGAAGAGGATAGAGACACCTGGCAGGGGAAGGCTGTTGTAGAGGTACTAGTTCTATAGAGATAACATTTTAAAATTATTTTTATAGCTGCCATTGTTCAGGCATTGTACAAGAACTTGATTACCTCACTATTTAAGAGAATTCTAGTCTCACATTTCTCTCCAGGAGAAATGAAGATTTACTCACTGTAGCTTTGGAAACAGTGGATTCCACAAGAATCTGGACTAAAGGAAAAGTTTTAAAATAGTAAGTGTTTGAAAGACCAATGAGATATTAAAGCATCTTTGATAGACTGCTTTAAATCTGTTTAGACTATCTGCTCCTGTATTATGATGCAAATGTCTACTGTTTAGTCTATTAATTCAACTTACAAAAACATAGGTACCCCATCCACACTTACCATACAAGTTACCACAGCTACACAGTCCCACAGCTACACAGCTACACAGTACCACAGCTACACAATTACCAATCTTCTACCTTGGATCTACAATGCGGTCTACATTTTGTGCCCATCCTATGAGTGAAACAGTATAACATCAACATAATGCAGTGGTAGCAAAGTTATTTGTCCTTTTAGATTGCAGTAACACTACCTCAGCAAATGTTCATTCATATATTTTCATTTCAGACGTCGTGTCAATATGAGTAACCTTGAATTTTCTTGGATTTTAAAAAAGAATGTAAAATCTCTTGTTTCCCCTAATCTTGGAAACGAGGTTAGGTATCGTGGATGGGATCAGAGGTGTGTTTTGGCAGCATTTAGAAGCATTTTCTGTCCCCAGGATCACTAGCCCACCTCCACCTGAAATATTTGGATGACCCTGCGGAACAAGAGAAAGCAATGCTTCCTAAGAATGAATTAGAAAAGAGATGGAGAAGCCCACAAGAATTTAAAGGAGCCCCCAGAGAAAGTTGATCAGATGATTAAAATTGGCAGTGGGGAAATTATACCTTCAGGCTTGCAAGATTCGTATCAACTCTCCTAAATAAACCAGACAGGAGACATGATTAGATGAGCTAAATCTACTTTATTATGAGGCTGCATTAACAGAATCTTGCAAGACTGAAGAAGCGAAGCATGGTGAGAGGAAATCTGTTCTGTCTTATTTGGGATGGTGAATTGACCAATTTTGCCTCAACAGTATTCTGAAATGATTAGAATTCCATCATTTTATTTAGGAAAAAAATATTTATTTTGAGAAGATCCTGAGAATAGTTGTGGGGCTGTATGCTATAAATCTTAATAGCAAATATAGGATGGTAAGTAGGCTTAGGACTTTGTAATTACAGAAGTTGCAGGATTTAATCCGAGGCAGTCACTAGGACCAGTTTTATTCTTCCAAGATTTTGGACTTGTGCTGGATCCATTCTCAGGGTCTTCTTGCATGAGTCTGAAAGCTTGGAAGAGTAAACCCCTAATCCTGGTAACTGTCTCAGATTGGATCCTGCAACAGTATCCTTGGACACATATATTCACAGTTATAGGAGACTTTATTGCAAATGTAAATAAATCATATTATACAATGATTTTCTTTTTTGCTTTTGTGTTAATTTTCTGTAATTTTTTATTTGTTCTTATTATTTTTACTGTGGTTAGACTGCACTCCAGAAGAGGGAACATTGCAAATACAAATTGCATGTTTCGGTTTATGCTTTAAAAGTATTTTGAAATTATATCAATTGATAAGATAACTTTGTTTTTAAATATAGCACCCCCTGTAAACTTATGAAAGAAATGTTAAACTCACATTCTGTTGTGTATTTACTACATTTTTCTGCATTTGTCCCTTTCAGTCACTTCCTTTCCCTTATAGTAAAAGAATGGCTATACAGCAGCTAATCAGTTTCAGTTCCCTTTCTCTACATACAGGCTAAGCTAGTTGCACAATAAAGGCAGTGTCAGCTTCCATGTTCTCTGAGACATTTGTATCTAAGAGTATTCCCCTATCCCTCTTTATTTTTTTTTATTTTTTTATCTTGGAATGGAGTTGGAGGATTGGCCAAGAGAAGTAACTAGCTGAGAAATATGACTCTCCTCATATTAGTTAGCTAATGATTCAGATTCCTTCTCCAATATGGAGTTTCACCATTATCTTTGAATCAGCAAAGGGGGGGGGGGGGAACCTCTACTGGTACATCAGCATGAAATTTGTCATTTGGGTCATATTTCTAGTCACTGCCAGCTACCTGACTTGCCTGCAAGTTTTTTACACACCCTGCTGGTGACCTTGGGTGATGTTGAAACAAGAGAGTAAATAATTCTTTAACACCAGTTACAACTTGTTAACTCCAACCAGCTCACTCATGGGCTGAGGACAAGATGAGTATATCATAGTGCCATCACAGGAAAAAAATACGTTACCAGGGCATGCTTCTGACACAATTAGTTGTGAGACCTTCAGAAGAGACACAAAGGATACAAAGTAAGACCTGCAACAAGGATAGCAATACTTTTGGCAACATTGTTTTGTGCCAACTGTAGGATATATAGATAGCACTTAAATTCAATAAGGAAGAATGAGCAATATTCCTGCCTACAGAAATTCTACAAATAATTTAGGAAGCCTGTAAAGGTGTCCTCATATCTACTTCTTTTCAACCCAAGCCCTAAAAAAAGAAACTTTTATTGGAATGTTTTCATGCCTGAAGCAATTTAATTTAATTTATTAAATTTATATGCTGCCTGACTCTCAGCAACTCTGAATTCAATGTCTAATCTTGATCTCAAATACTATCTCTAGGGCAGAGCAGGGCAAAAAAAAAAGCCTCTTCTAGATTAACACTTGTCTCTGTGTGTATAAAAGTACTTGATGCCAGCTTTTTCTAAACTGTGAAATATAGTAACGAGATACGTGCAATTGGGCTTTTCTTTTTAAGAGTCCTTCAGAAGTACTTAATGCAGATCTTTTTCACTTTGCAAATCAGAACAAAATGTTCTGCCTGTCCTATAGATTAGGTTTTCAGTTTCCTTTTTGAAGTCACCCCACTGGACAATAAAGACCAGGGACAAAATTTTAAGTCTTCAAAAAGAAAAGAAAAAAGAATCCAGGCTGTGGGAAGAGAGAGAAAGGGAGATGATTTTGCTTTTAAATTCCCCCAAAGTGTGTTTCACTACCTCCCAGGCCTGTTTAAAACCACTAGATTTCATGCAAGCCACAATGTAAGAAACAGATAGTAGATCATTCTTTTCTCCAAAAGTTCACATAGCAGAGTGTGAGGCTTTGGCTCCAGTAGCACACAAATACACAACCCAACAATGGAACTGGAGAACATTGTTTATCGAGGAGCAAAAATAATTGTAGGCCAATAAATCCATAAAAGCACTCTTATATACACAATGCAAAACAAAAAATACTTCATAAATTTGCATGAGCGCTGAAGACTACAATTGTTGGACATTTTGGAATATTGGGAGCAACATAATATAAAAGAAACTGCATTGATTTTCTTACAAAGAAGGCTTCTGGCAACTTGAATTGGGCTTTCTTATTCAAGCTTTTGGTAAATGTGAATTTTGGAAAGAAACTATACAATGGGTAAAATCAATTTACAGTTCACAGAAAGCACAAATAATTGTTAATAGGGATAATTATTAATCATGAGATACAGGAGGAGGAGGAGGAGGAGGAGGAGGAGAAAA
>JANHFR010000216.1:63456-74156 GCA_032468015.1 Mimophis mahfalensis | reverse complement strand
TTGTCCTGCTTCAGACAGTCATTTTTTCTGTTTCTATGGCCTCGGATGATGCTTTCAAGCAAGGTTCCCCCCCCCCCCAATCATCAGCCTCTCTTGATTCCTGGAAATCTATAGGGAGGGGAAGTAGAGTTTGAACCTTTGCCTGGTATCCCTCCTATGTTTTCCTACTATTTTTTCTTTTTCTTTTTTTGGGGTGGGTGCGGGGGGTGGGGAGTGACAACAGTGATGGAATAGCTGCACAATATCATTGAATGGTTAGGTTCAGAAGCATCCAGAACAATATCTAGTGGTTTAGTATTATACCATCAAGCAATTTGCAATTTTCTGGCAAAGGGAGGATAGGCTGTGGCTGGTTTCTTTGGCAATTTTCTTCTATATTTGATGTATTTTCAATGTTGCTCTATGGATCTAAAGGGATAGGGGTCCCTTCTGACCTGGAACTGTTGAAGTCTATAAGCAAGATGAAGGGTGGGAGAGGGGTTAGCAAGTGATAAATGATAATGCCTGAAAAGTTTAAATGGGTGTGAGCAAAGTTCAAGAAATAATTCATTTCTGAGAAATCAGCACCTTTTCTCAGATAAATGGAGAATTATTTAAATTTGATAACAGGATTGTTGAATGTATGCTGTCCGATAACAAAACAGGGAGCATGCTTAGAGGTTATTTTTTATGGAAGGTGGGCTAAATGTTCATATATATATATGTATATACATATACACTGCCTTCTACATATGAGCCAGAAGATGGTGAATGAGATTTTACCGAAACATCGCTACAACTTTAAAAGCACAACTATGAAGACGTGGGAAAATACCCGAACAAAGCATAATGCCATACACATAAATACCCGCGATAACATTAGAAAACATACACACACACACACGCGCACGCACGCACGCACGCACGCACACACACACACACACACACACACACACAGTATATATAAATGAAGTTAGAGGGATCTCTATCTAGGAAAAATAACTTCAAAATGCAATCCCTGAAATCTCATATTATTAAAGAAATTTTGAAGTGGTAATTGTTTTCCTGCCCCTCTTTTATGCTGTCGCTGTATTAGCCAAATCTAAAGAGCGGGGATGGAAGTGGGATAGAATGCAAGTGTAAAGTTATTTCTGTGGCTTCTCCAAGAAAAAAAAGTGTAAACACTGGTAAAATGAGAGTTGCGATATATTTGGATTTGTCAAGAGACCTCTTTGTCTAAAACATCGTCCTTTGAGAAGCCTTCCCCTTGGATATTTCTGGAAAGATCCTGCCCATTAGGGTAGCTGTTCCCTACTTGGTGATTTCTAAAATTGCTTGATTAGAACTTCCAGTCATTTGGAATGCAGTATGATGGGCATTGTGGCCAATCTTATCTAGAGGCCATTAGTTTTGGTGAGACAATGCAAAGGCTTGAAAGACTGCAGAAAATATGAAGAACGAGGAGCCAGGAGTTACTATTGCAAAACATACATATGCAAAATGTTAAAGAAGAAAAAAATATGGAGGTGATTCATTTTCCCTGATGCTTATTGTGCACTCCATTTTGGTCCAAATCTAACAGTTTCGATTTTCTGACAGAAAATTCCATGGCGGGATCTTGTGAAATCAGCAACCTCATCTCTAATTATATCAGTGCCATGTACCAGCCAGAGGAGGCTCCTCCAGACCCTGATCTGCTAACCCACCTTGTTGAAGATGACAGCCTATCTCTTGTTCTGACCAACCCAAACATGGCAACTGAGACAACAGGTAACTCCACAATCTGATGGTGCAAGGAGAGTAGGCAACTGAATAAAAGAAAAAAGGGGACATCTTACATCTAGAACATATTTTGTAATTCTGTTTTATAGGCCTTGGAGGCCTATGTTTCAGTAGCCAATGGATTGCAATGCAAAGCACTGCACCCTTTACTTGGGGAATTTGAATAAGCTCTTTAACCATTGCTAGATTAATGCACTGAAATGCTTTGAAGCTTTGCCATATTCTATACAAATTATTATGATGATTTGGAGGACAACAGGTTGAGGGAGGCTGGTTTAAAACCTTTCAGAGTCAAAAGCCAGTTGTAATATCTCTATACAGGTAGTCCTCAACTTACGACCACAATTGAGCCCAAAATTTCTGTTGTTAAGTGAGACATTTGTTAAGTGAGTTTTGCTCTGTTTTTACAACCTTTCTTTCTTCAGTTGTTAAGTGAATCACTGCAGTTGATAAGTTAGTAAACCAGTTGTTAAGTGAATCTGGCTTCCCCATTGATTTTGCTTCTTAGAAGACCCCAAAATGGGATCACATGTCCTTGGGACACAGCAACGATCATAATTATGAACCAGTTGCCAAGCATCTGAATTTTGCTCATATGATCATAGAGAAGCTGCAAAGGTCTTAACTGTGGAAAATGGCCATGAGTCACTTTTTTCAGTGCTGTTGTGAAATGGTCAGTAAATGAACTGTTGTAAGTCAAGGACTACCTGTACTGCTTTTCCTACCAGTGAAAAGCTATACACATAGCCTTGTATAAGTCTAGTGCCAGTGGAGCACCGGACAGCGCCACCAATACTGGGGCAGTTGATTATGTACAGTATTCTGTGGAAGGCATGGCTGGCTGCACAGAGAGCTGAGAAGTTGCTGCCCTAAATGACCTCATTCCATTTGGGAGGGGCATGTTCAGAGATAAGGGAACAGGTGACAGGTGTACGTGTTAACCCAACCACAGTGACTAAGCAAGATAAATCCTGTGCGTAAATGAACTGGCCGCACCCTGTGCAGCTCGGGCAGCAGTGTTCTAGGGGCTGGGCTGGCACTAACAAAGCAATCACCTGCTCAGCTAAACCCACTCTTCTCCCCCCCCTCCTCCTCCCCCTAACTCTCCCTTCTACCATTCTCAGGAAAACCAACATGGTTTGGTGAGATGCCACACAGCTGGAGCAGGTCTCAGGTGCTGGAATGGATTAGCTACCATGTGGAGAAGAACAAGTATGATGCCAGTGCCATAGATTTCTCTTGCTGCAACATGGATGGCTACACCCTTTGCCAATATACACGGGATCAGCTGGGACTTATCTTTGGACCCCTTGGGGATGAATTATACGACCGCTTGCATGAGACTGGTACGTCCCCCGCTCCTTCAAAGCAGAAATGCATTGGGATTTCTCCCCTCTATGCCCCATTTTGTGAGGCAGAAATGCAAAAATTGTGAAAATGAGGTGGGTTGTTAAATGTAAAACTAAATGACAATGTCCACACCTCACCGTAAATTAAAACATGCTGAGTTATGGGTTCTTAACACATGACTGAACATCACAATGAGCCATAAACCATTCTTTACAAACCATAACAAATCTCACAATGGATTAATGTCCTATATTAAACCAATCAATTTCCCTGAAGCAAGATATTCTTTAGGAAGAGAAGAGGCTGTGAATTTATTCTGGGCTAGCAACGATTGCTACCTTTTCTTATTGGCTTCACCCTGGTGTCTGGCCCTCATCCCTATCCTAAGATTTATACAGTGAAACCTTCTTCATGATATTCATAGCAGGAGAAAGGGAAACTTCAGGTGTTAAATGAAGCAACATCAGGCTGTATTACTGCAAAGGCAACACGTTACAATGAAAAGTAAAACAGTCCAGAAAGCAGAAATTAGTCATCTACAAGAATAAAATGCCTGGTACCTGTCTCCAATTAATCATTATATCAGGAGCAAATCTAAGTTTCCAGAAAAACACTGCCCCTATTTTATTTAACTTCCCTGTAAGGAGAACAATGCAACTTTTAGTTCATCTCTGGATGAACAAGCGTTGGGTTTATAATTCAGAAATAACGTATTTTTCTTTCCCACACCCTTTTTGTGTCTGTTTCAGATGAACTTGGCTGGATCATGTCAGTGCTGAGGACTGATGAAGTATCCCAGGAGGCCCTCCTGGAATCTAGCCCTTTAGGTGAGAGGATAGTGAATGGCTGCTCTGTCTTGTAATAGTTCCCATTTACATCTGTTTGCATCTGCTTTTATGAATGTGACTAACCCTCGATTTCTCTCTCTCTCTCTCTCTCTTTGTAGAATTGGGAAACTCATGCAGTCAGGACTATCTGGAGGAAATGAAATTAGCAACCATTTTTTCACAGCCAGATCTTGGCTACATCTCTGGAGCCATGTCACCAGACAGCTCAGCATCTCTAGCAGGTACTGTTTGTCCCCCAAATTGCTGATGTCCTTGGAGCTTAATTGACACAGGAAGCCTTTTGGCTTTAATAGATCCAACTTCCCATCAAATTCACTCATTTAAACACATTGCAATCTGTTCACGGTTTTCTTTATGGGGGTGGGGGGATATTTATATCTAATATCAGAAATATCTAATTTCTAGAAGGGGAGTAATAGTAAAATACAAGTCTTTCGAATGAGTAAATAAATCCTCAGGATCCAGAACATTTGACAATCATGCTTGATTTCCAGAGCTAGTATCCAGAGTAGAGAATCTAATTTCATTTCCTTTCTCCCCAGGGACAATGTCTCAGAGCCCTCAATCTCAGGACTCCGGTGGAAGTGATCTAGATCTTGATCCCATAGACATAAAGCACCACAAATTTTCTGATGGTGAGTTAAGACTCAAGCTGATCAACAAGATTTCAAATATGCTTGCATAAATGCTTTTGTGGCTAGCTATTTTGCCGGTAGAATGGCTGGCATCTTCAAAGACAAACTAGAGAGGAGGAAGACAAAAGGACATGAAGAGTAGACAATAGAGGATGGCATAAAAACAAATAAAAACAGAAAAAATATGAAGAGAAAAAATAAATAGAATCATAGATGTCCAACAGCTTAATTCTATAAAACATTAGAGCTGAATATCTGTGAAAAGTAACAGAGTAAATTAAGGCAACTACCTGTAACTTCTTTGTATCTTTCTCCTACCCCAGGCCCTTTCTTCTTCTTTTTTTAAAGTCAATATAGAAGGCTGTAGTTCTAAGGATTTGAATAAGGGCTATTTGCTTAGTTTTGTTTTGGTACTTAGAATGAGGTGCTGGTAGCCCTTTTTTCTTTGGAGAAAAACAATACGGAGGCCCATAGCTTGCCATCTTTGGATGGAGAATGGTGGTTTAATTTTAAACGGACAACTTGCCTAAAGGAGAAAAAAAAATATAGTTTCCTCATCTGTAACCTGTGAAACATCAAAGACTGCAGCTTTTTATGGAAGGTTTCTGTTTTAAGAGAAAGATACATATAATTGCTTTCTAGTTGTTCTTATGTTGTCCCTCCCAACTCTGTTCTGTTATAGTTTAGTCAGAGCAGGAGAGCGATTGACTTAGAAGCTGATTGAGGGCTTTCTGATTTTGGAGGATTCTATTGCAATTCCATTTTAAAGAAATGTGGAGTAGATTTTTTTTTAAAAAAGCACAAAAACTTAACCAAACGCCTTTTTATCAGTTAAAGAGAATAGAATAATGGAAACCATGATTGCTAGAAGCAAAGAGACTTGTACCATAGTCTTAGGTTATCTGGATGGAAAATGTTGGTTTAGAAAAAGATGGTGGCCATTACCATATGATGAAAACTGCATTCCTTTCAAATGTGTGGCCATCATCTTAACTTCTTTTTTAAAAAAACCCATCACCCCTATCTAGAAATAAGCTGTTTACATTGTAGCTGAGATGTTGATTCTGCATAAATGTACACATTCTGTTTACCCAAGGGTAAACAAACCAGTTGGCCAGGATGTTATAATGGGGTAAGGGATCAGGACTTGATCTCTCAGATTTATGCTGGGTACAGGATCTGGCTCTGGTTTGCCATACTGTCTTCAGGGAACGTGCTTGGACTTTCAAGTTCACATATGGTGGTTGTAGGAATGTAAAATATTGGGGCAAAAAGTTTTCAACTGTGTCTCCCCCCCCCCTTTACATGGTGCTGTCTAGAATATAAGAAAGATGATCTCAAGAAAAGGAAAAGGGGACGACCAAGGAAGATCAGCAAGGACAACAGAGACTGCCTTGAGACTAAAAAGAACAAACACTGTAAGTATATATCATACAATATATGGGCAGGATGTTCATGATACGTGGCTAGTGAACGCAATCCAAATTTGTCCATGCATTTCTTGCTCAGATTGTATGCTGTTTAGTGCAATAAGGAGATGATGTTTAAAATCTTGCTATCTTGCTTGACTTACATATATTGGCCAGTTAACTTCAAGTTCCAAGGCAACTCACTGGGCCATTAAGAATTATGCAGAAGCATAATAACTTTATTGAAGCTTGCCTATCCAAAACGGTATGCTTGCCAGATATGCCAGAGTGAGACAAGGAATTTAAACACTGATCAACTACGCAATGCTTGAATTGTGTCATTTTGCATTATAGTTCCTTGTCTTCCAAACTTATTTATATCATCACAGTTATCTGATTATATTTTGTCTCCCTGGAGGTATAAAGGTTTCTCAGACACATGTTTTCCATTTTCTTATGCAACTATTCCATAATCCTAGTGCAGGGGTGTCAAACCTGATTACATTGAGGACCACATCATGGTAGTGTTTGACCTCAGGGAGCTGGGTTGGGTGTGGCTGGGTTGGGCATGGCCAGCTCATCATCACTTGTGTTGGGGGCACTTGTGGGGGCTCAAGCGCTCTGCCAGCAAAAACAGGCTGCCTGCCGAGCTCCTGCAGTTTTTGGCTACAACAGTCTCCTGCAACCCTCTGCCAGCGGCCCCCCTGAGCTCCATTTTTGCTTACAGTGGGTTACAGGATGCCGTTACAGCCAGAAACAGAGCCTGGGAGCCCATTTTTGCTGGCAGAGGGACCATGGGGCTGTCCTTCATTGTTTCCAGGGCGGCCCTGTAGGCCAGATCCAGCCCCTGGGTCTTAAGTTTGACACCCCTGCTCTAGTGCATAACCTTTTATGCTCAGTTTAGAGACCTTTCCTGCTTGCCGTATCATTTGGACAAATTATTTACCTGTCTTGTTTCATTTTTCATAACCAGCACCAAGAGGAATCCACCTGTGGGAATTCATTCGGGACATCCTAATTCATCCTGAGCTGAATGAGGGTTTGCTGAAGTGGGAAGACCGTCGAGAAGGCATTTTCAAATTCCTGAGATCAGAGGCTGTAGCTCAGCTCTGGGGACAAAAGAAAAAAAATAGTAGCATGACCTATGAGAAACTCAGCCGTGCCATGAGGTATCTATCATTGTTTTTTTATATATACTGATCAATAATCTTCATAACTGTAAAAAGGTCATGTCACTCTGCAAAGGACATATTCATTATATTAAAAAATTAAAAGCGAATCACAAGAAACTAAAAGCAAACAAAGTCCTAAAAGTCGAAGATCAATAGCCCATTAACATTTTGTTAAAAGGTCTACAAAAGTAGCCCACAACTTACACACTGAGCCCAAAACTTTTGTAGCTAAGCAAAGTGAATTTTAAGTGAATTTTCCCCCATTTTACAACCTTTCTTTCCACAGTTGTTAAATGAATCACTGCAGTTGTTAAGTTAGTAACATATTTGTTACATGAATCTGGCGCCCCCAGTGATTTTGCTTGTCAGAAGGTCCCAAAAGGTTCCCAGGACAGGATCCCAGGACACTGCAAGCATCGTAAATATGAATCAGTTGCCAAGCATCTGAATTTTGATCACATGATCAGAGGAATACTGCAACAGTCAGAAGTGTGAAAAACAGTTATAAGTCACTTTTTGTCAGTGCCACCGTAACTTTGAATGATCATTAAATGATCTGTTGGAAGCGGAGGACTACCTCTAATATGGTCTGCCTGAGGAAAAATAAGCACTGCAATTCGTAGTAAGGGGCTAGAATGAAGAGACAACATGGTAAACATATAAGCAGATCCTGTTGTGGTGGGACTCCCTTTTTATGATTACAGCTACCGTCAAAATGGGGCAGGAAGCTACATCTATTAATCCTTAGATCAGCTGAGCATGTCTATTATCATTTTTAAAAAATAAACCCAAACTTTGGGGAAAGGGACAGAAATCTAAGTCCTATGTTCTCTGCTGGTGTAATTACAGCAGTGTCTCAGTCACATACCTCTCCCCAGCCAAAACGAAGGAAAATAAAAGCTTGGTTTCTGGTCACCAAAAATTGCAATTTATGCAATAATCAATTCCAAGCATTTTAGATTATGTAAACCTGACTCAAATCTACATCCATCGTAAAACACTTCAAAGAATTTGGCCTTGATTTGGGGCGGGGGGGCGGAGAGGAGCGGTAATCCTTTGGGGCTCCCTTTTAAAGTCTTTACTATCTCTTCTCTCAGGTATTACTACAAACGGGAAATTCTGGAACGGGTGGACGGCCGGAGACTTGTGTACAAGTTTGGGAAAAACTCCAGTGGTTGGAAGGAGGAAGAGGTGCAAGATCAGAGCTAAATAGCTACAAGAGCCTCACAGGGACTTGAAGTTGGCCATTCTTATTTGGAGGCCCACCTCTGAGGATAATGGATTGTCACGGGCCCAGAACTATTAAACTGCTGTCTGAAGCAGTGTGTTAAAACTCCAGCCCTACATGGGGCAAAACGTGTATGCTGGCTCCCAAAAGGGAGTTCAACCAATTACAGCTGATATTTTGGCTCAAGTAGGTTATTGTGAACCGTTATTATTTTGTTGCAATTGGAATTTGGCATCCTCCAACTCTGAGTTAGGATTACAATGCCTTCGGCTGTCTAAGACTGTGTGCAAAGCTCATTGAAGCAGAAGGAACAGGCTGTTCTTGGCTATTCCTGGAGGGCCATTCCCAAAACATCGAGTAATCTGCAGATTGAAGGTGAATACTGTGGTCAGCTATTTGCGGGAAACTGAGACACTGTTCTGACACTTTTCTACCATAACCTAGGAATGCTGATAAGCCTGATAGACTTTGAAGAGCTAGGTGGACATGTAGCTTCCCATCCAGCAACTGGCTGTTTACCAGCAAATGCTCCTGTTTAACAGGCAGAAAATTGGCTACAGTAAACCTGAGATCATTATGGATTTCACATCAATCCAAAGAGCAAGGTTTAGTAGCTACAAATCTGACTCTTTTCCAGCTGATTCAGTACGTGTGTCTAGAAAGAAAGAACTTTTTTCCCTAGAAAGTGCTACAACTTTCTCTGTGAATAGCTTCTTCTTGCTCTTAATTTATATGTTATATATATATATATATATATGTTTATATAATGTACATAGATATCTATTTTTTTCATAACTGTTTGTGTGATTGTATCAGGAAGCCCTGGGCTTTTTTCATAAACTGATGATTATTGTTGCTAATATTCAGCTGGGCTGAACAAATAAAAAAATCTTTATTTTGAAATCAAAAAGAGTTTTTAAGATGTTTGCATCTGTTCATTGATGTCTCCAGGAGAGCCCTGTGTGATGTACAGGCCTCCTGGTTTTTAATAATAATTAACCAATAAATCATTGGTTTTTAATTCTTGTGTGTGGCTTGATAATTGATTTATGTGCATCACCAGGAGGAGCAGTGAATAACTGAGGTTGGATTTTTCTTGGGATAGAATAGAAAGGAAAGGGAAGGGGTATTTTTCACTATTTACAGTTAAGAAAGATGTCTATTTAAGGATTATTTGTTTGGATATCCTAGATTGCCCTTTCTTAACCTGAGGAAACATAAACAATGTTCAATTTACTTGGGAACTATGAACATTGTAGTCCAACATAGCTGGAAGGCATCACTTTGAAAAAAATTAGTTCTGTAGAGGGACACATTCATATTGCAATAATTAATTTTTGCTTTCTGAATGAAGTATACAATAAGGTAAACAATTCAGGTTCCATTAACTTTCAGTTTGGTTTCCAATGACCTAATTCTTTCCCCCAATGTTACAACAAGCAGTATTGATAGCCCATTCATAAACAATATGAAAAGATTCTTCTGTATGGGAGAAATCTTTAGCCCTCTTCTAAAATTATATCCAAAGAGACTTTTTGATATATAATAATACAAGTCAACTATACAGAACTTGGCACACAAAAGCTTCCAGGTGCAGTTATTATTCTTTCTAGTTAAAAAGGCAAACAAACTTGAAAAGACCCTTTCTGAAGAAATGTTGTCCATCAAAACAGAGAAACTGTGGTTCCGTATAAAGGAGCTTTATATGCTGTTCATTAGAATAAAAAATGTAGCTGCCCTAAGATTGGGATATGGGTGAAGCCATGCTCATTTAAAAAAATCCATTTTGGATTAAAACAATATTCCTCTTTTGCAGAACATAAAGCAATCTACACAAACAATTTCTGGCTAAAAGCTAAAGGATCTCTCTGATTCCATGTCTCTTCATAGTCTCTGACTAAAATCTCTCACAGTAATCTTTAAGAAGTTTTGAAATGCAGGGAAAGTGCTGAAGAAAAGCTAATAACTTTTCCTTATTAAAAAAGGAGTGGGGAATCAGCCCAGTGCTGTTCAACATTTTAAAAACTTACTTAGATGAGAGAATAAAACGGATGCTCATCTGACATGAGATGATACAAAGTGAGGGAGACTGATAATACGTCAGAAGACAGACCCAAGCTTCAAAAAGATCTTTTAATACCATAGACTTGAACGTTAAGCCCTTGTTCAATGGTATTCAAAAACTGAGTATGTTTAGCCTAAGTTTGTTTCTGCACTTTGGTTGTTGTTGTTGTTGTTGTTAGTTGCGAAGTCGTGTCCGACCCATCGCGACCCCATGCACAATGTTCCTCCAGGCC
>JANHFR010000209.1:8462-18818 GCA_032468015.1 Mimophis mahfalensis | reverse complement strand
ATGTGTTTTCCGATGGTCCTAGGCGACCCCTGGGAAATGTTTGTTCGACCCCCAAAGGGGTCCCGACCCACAATTTGAGAACCACTGGCATAAAGGAAGATTATGAAAAAAGAGCAGACAGGTGAAAACTTGAAGAGGGAGCATGATGTGACATTTTATCATCATATTTATTATTAACCAAATGATGCTGGTAGAGCAATAGTATGCTGAACTCTATATTGCTTTTCATATCGTTTCCCATAATATTTTAGGCCAGTGGACCCCAAATCTTTTGGGTGCCAGGGACCAACTATCAGGAAGAACTGGGTTCATGGTTTCACACGCTGCTTGGATCCCGGCATCTGTGGATGGGGCTTCACTCAACTGCATCACGCAGTTCCTTGTGGGCTGTGAATGGGGCTGGTCCATGAATGTTCAATTGTCTTGAACAATTATTCGCTCAGAATTGCTCAAGAAGATTTTGTGTTGACTGAAAAACAACAATGTTCCTTGGTTCATGAACTCAATCTTCTAAAACAACTCTAAGGAGAAGAATGAAAAAAAATGCTTCCTGATTTAAACTAGTCACACTATTGTATTAGAACTGGAATTCTAGTTTAGTTTAAATCCGGTATTATAATTTGTGAAAGCAACCAGGGTCAAAATCTGTGATTCTAACTAGTGTTAAAAAAAAACATGTTCTTGTTTTTGAGGGAGTTTTTGCTGTCTCATATATACTAGAGAAAAAAATGAGATGGGGACATGCAAGAAAATGCAGCATTATCAGACTAATGTGTGTGTTAGCTTTGTGCCTTAGCTGATATTTTTGTCTTTGTTCAAATGAAAATTTGGTTCAAATTATCTGTAGTTCTTGAAATGGCAGCTGCTGGACATGTAGGTGTGAAGCAAAGGGAGTGGGGGAAGCTTGAGGTGGTGAAGTAGGTCAGTAGAACTTGTTGAAAGAATGCAGTAGATAAAAAGCAAAACAGAACTATAATATTCATCTTAAAGTCTATAGAGATTCTTAGTCATCCAGGTCATCGTTGTCCTAAAGGTGGTTTTTTCAGGAGCCAAATGGACTTTCTTGTTTTTTTTTTCTTTTAAGACATTTGCTTCTCATCCAAGATGTTTTTTCAACTCTGACAGGATAGTGGGAAATGGAACGATTTATATTCTTTGCAGACAGCTGATCATTTGCATTCTTTTAGAGGCTCGTTGAAGCACCTGGAGGTTTATTTTTGTCCTCAGGGTCACCTGAAGTAGTGTTTCTGGTTCCTGTGGTCTGCAGTGTTTTCCTCTGGAAATCCATTGCTACTTCCACACCATTCAAAGGGTGTTCATCCCAAATTGTATAGTTAAAACTCTGTAGAGATTGTCAGTCATCCATCTCATGATCTAGATCAGATCATGGTTGTCCCAAAGGTGCTTTTTTCAGGAGGAACCTGGTCTTCCTTGTTCTTGAGAAGCGAAACATCCTCAAAACAACAAAAACAAGAAAGTCCAGTTGCCTCCAAAAAAAGCACCTTTGGGACAACCATGACCTGATTCTCTAGATTATGCAATTTAAACATATGTTATAGCCTTATAATAATGATAAAATTAATGAAAGCATAATAACGGCAATCTTCTTTTGGCTTATGGCAATACTATCTTAAGTCTATTAAGGGAGGCAGCATCAAAATACAGTAATTTCATATATAAATACACTTTGCTTTTTCTTATGATAAATCCTCTGCAAGGTACATTTTTTACTTTTGTAGTTCTGTAGTATTGGAACAAATCATTTCACATCCTTTTGTCAAAATAAAAATACAAATTTAGGAAGTAAACTAAAGTGGTCTCTTTTCTTAGAAATAAGCATGGGGAACAATGAAACCAAAGAACATTCTGGAAATGATGATAAGGGACAGAAATGCTACCTGGAGAATCCTATAGCCGTTTTCAATGATAGAAATAACTGTAGGTGCAACTTTCCCTAGGAATAGAGCTAACTCAGTAGTGAAGCCCAAGTACTGCCCCTGTTTCATATCCTGAAAAATGTTACATTAACTATAGAGGAAATTAAAAAAGAAAAATAATGTTCTCTTTATATGTTTGCATTTAGGGAAACTATTTTGTTTTTCCATATATATGAAAATTGTGAGGAGCTTTTAGATGCTTATTTATTCAATAACTTGCAGCAGAATTTCATAGAATCTTTGATGATCCAGCTAAAACGTTTGGTTTAAATAGAAAGGAGATATTGTATATTTTGTAGAGTGCAATTTAAAACATATTAGGCTGGGAATTGCATAAAACTAAGCAATTTCTAAAGGCACAGGATTTTATGAGTAAAAAAGCTCAAAAAGTCCAAATTCTTACAAATTAATTTACTTTTAATTTTACAAGATTTTGTTTGGATAACTCTGTTGAGCCTATCTTGTAAGAATAATAAAGTGTTAGATAATGTACAAGATTGATCATTAAAATCAATATTCTTAGGGACAGTGATGCTATTTTTTAACAAGAGTTTAAAATTTCACAGTTCTTCTTTATGAATTTGCTTCCAGTTTTAAAACCTATTTAGTATACTGCTTAATATTTTAAAACTAGTTCACCTCAGTAAAAAGACACTGATTTATAAAGAAAAACAAGTAGCGAAGAATCCTATCTTTTTTCTTAAACTGATAAAAGAGGTGCATGTTTCTAAAGGATCTTGATTGGTGTGATACCAGCATTTGTGATAACAAATAATTACAAAAGTCATCTTTGGTTGCCAGTGTTCAGAGGCCATAAGACGAATTTTGAGCAGATGCTTGTTTTAGGCCTTCCTTTTTTAAAAAAATACATATACAATATTCATCTATTGAATTCTTGCCATTTTTTCCCCAATAATGCTCTGAAAGATGATTGAACTTTCAAGCTACTGTAATAGGGAAATATGGCTCTGACCACTAGTGCCACCAAGATGAAGATATCAAACCTAACATTGGAGGATCCCAAAGCTAATATGGAAGAAAGCAAACAAGATAGCAGTTCACTGATTTAGGCCCACATTCTAAAGCTGCACTGGAAAAATTGATAACATGAAATTAAAATGTTAATTAACAGAGAATGAACCTCTTTTAAGTTACAGATAGTATTTAAATACAGTATGTTACTGCTAAGAACAAACTAAAGAAATTTTCTCCTCTTGCAGCTCCAGTTAATCTTTTTTTCCTTCACCTTCCTCTGTCCTCCTCCTCCTCTCTATCTCCTCCTCCTCCTCCTAATTTCCAGTGGTTTAAATTAAATTCACAGATCAGTGAGGAAGATTGTACACCAAAACTCACCAAAATATAGGGAACCACTAAGTAGTTGTGCTTCCTAGTCCACTAATGTGGACTAGGAAGCATTGACCTGAACTGAATTTGAGGAGATATACAGTGGAACCTTGGCTTGCGACCCCAATCTGTCCAAAATTGCGATTGCGAGCCGAAATGTTCACGATGCGAAGCAACACTTCTGCACATGCTCAGACAGCAAAAATTCAGAAGCCGAACCAAAATTCAGCTGCATTTTCGGGTTGCAACCCGAATTAGTTGTGAACAGAGGTGTTCGCAAGCTGAGGTTCCACTATATGCAATTTCTTCTTCTCCATTTCCATGCTGTCTGTTAGATTATTTCCAAACTTAATCAGAAACAGAAAAAAAGACAAACAGCTCTTTAAAAATAAAACACATTAGAAATGCTCATTCTTTTTCAAAGAGAAAGTGTCTTTGACCAAGGACAGTGTGCTATTTTCTGAACAATAAATTCAGAATGTGGTTCTTTGTTTTTCTTTGTTATTTATTTGCAGCCTCTTTTGCATTTTAACTAAGCTTATATACTCCATTTTATTTGCAGAATAAACATCTATATTTTGTATAGTAATAAAAAAGTAAGAACTTACAGTGATGGTGACTCATGAGCTAAGAAGAAAATTTGTATGCTTTCAGGCAAAGCAAATAAAACCTACTTGAGCATGCCATCCTATTATTGTCTTGGACCAATTCTTAATAGATTATTATGACTAAAGAATATTAGCAGTACTTTCTGATATTAATACATAATTTGAACACAAATACTTGGGAAGAATGAATTTTAAAATAGAAGTAGTTGCGATGGTGTAATTAATTGTTTTGCTTAGTGAAAGTAACTACATTTTATGTGATCTGGAGACCATTGTTAGATTTCTCACAAGATAAAGAGAAGAATTTTGAATCTGGGATTTGAAGGTTAGCTTGGATTTGACTAAAGAAAATTGTAACTTTTTAAATATGTTATTTCTATTTGATAATTTACTTTCTTTTAATGAAATAAAGACAAGTACATTTTATGAATACTGGCTTTTTAAAAATACATTGACTACTAGTCGATAACCCAGCTTCACCCAGGTATTTATGACAATGCTGCAGCCTACAGTTCCCAGCATTCTTTGCCCAATTTGCATGCCTTACCTGGTAACCCTCTGCACATGTGAGGTAGAGCTTAGCAGTGAAAAGTCCATGGGGCAGTGAAATGTCCACTTTGGGAACCTTTTTGGGGGGAGAAAGACCCCTCAAAGGCTTTTGTGACACACACACACCCAGTGCTGGTCTGGCAACACCAAGGTATGTAAGTGCCAATTTTGGGCAAGATTGGTTGCTCCATGTAGGAGTGTATAGAGCACATGCACACACACACAGTATTTTAAAATATTTTATAGATTGGTGTTATTTATTTACTTTAGAGAAAGGTGGTTGGTAATATCGCTGTAGTAAAATAAGGTATTTATTACTTTTGTTACATTTGTTTGATGTATAAAATTTTTATCACTTTAATTTGTTTTATCATTTATTTATTTATTATTTATTTATTTTTATCCTGTTTATATGTCCCCCTTCTCCGGAGACCCACGGTGGCTTACAATCTGTTTAAGCACAACTCAATGTGCCTAGCAATAGCCTTCATTCCTTGTATATGCCTGCTTATTAGCAGCATTTTTACAAAGTCAGCTTTTTGCCCCCAACAATCTGGGTCCTCAATTTACCTACCTCAGAAGGATGGAAGGCTGAGTCAACCTTGAGCCTGGTGAGATTCAAACATGCCTTAATTAAGCTAATTCCTTACAGCCTGCTCCACCAAGGTCTCTCATTTAGTTTAGTTTGTATTTTAATGTTTGATGTTGAAGTCTAATAAAGATATTATATAAAAATAATTGCCAATAGACATTAGTTCAGAAGTGTCAATCTCGCGGCGTCACGTCAGCACATGACGTATTGCAAGTTTTTTCCCCTTCACTAAAATGGGTGTGGGCATGGCCAGTGCATGATGCATCCGGCCCATGCACCATGAGTTTGACACCCTAGCATTAGTTTATACTCTGAAATTTATAATGTTATATTTAATGAGGGTTTTTTAAAATTGAAATCCTGCCTCTAGACATCCTAGAAGATTTCTACTTGGCAAGGTGCACTTTTGTACACAGACTTGACAGATTTGTTGGGGTTGTAGAATGCCCAAATGCCTAGCAACTCCAAAGAAATATGCTGTTCTCCCTTTTTTAATATTAAGAAGTGTAATTCTTTTCACGGAGTGCTATTTACATATTTCATAATATCTAGTATAAATTAGCATTGATTCATAGCAGCAGGGATTTAGCAGCATATTGTAGTCTTTAAAGTTCATGAGTATAACGGGAGTAAAAGAGATTTCTTTTTATGACAACTGACTAGTGTTACTATGATTTTCTCTCCTTACTCCTTTATCAGGCATGGGATTCAAAAGTTTTAACAACCGATTCTCTGCCTGCTTGCTGGGTGAGCATGGCCAGGGTGGGCGTGGCCTAGTCAGCCTCCTGCACCATGACAGGGGGGACATTTTACCTGCCCTGTGCTCTGGAGGCTTCCTCAAGCCTCTGGGAAGGCAAAAACAGCCTCCCTAGGCTCTGGAGGCCCTCTGGAGTGCTGGTCCAAGGGGGCAAGTGTACCTTGCTTGGGGAACAGTGGGAGACATCCTTTTTGAGTGGTGGCTCTAGGTTTGAAGTCAAGGTCTAGGCCTCTACTTCAGGACCAGCCTTAGCACTGCAGTCAAGTGCCACTCTTAAAAAAGCCTGGATATGGGTGGAGGGATAGAGAATTGTTTCTCTTTTGATAGAGGGGCGGGTGTAACACAACAGAAGAGATAAATTGTTTTCTGAATTTTTGACACATTGAGCCCAAAAGGTTCACCATCCCTGACATATGTAGTTTTCTGTCATATGATTTAGATACTTATATGGTAGTTGCACAATTGTAAGGTTTCATTAGGATTTATAAAATTTATCCATTTACACCAATAATTCAGAGCTTTTCTTTTGAGAAATGCTTTTAATCTTTATACCCAGAACAGATAGGCTTGTATCACATCTAGTGATTATGTCAAAGTGTGATCTTGAAAATTATTGCTATACTTTTTATCATTATTTGACCTTCTACTGAAAGAATAATAAAACTATTTTTTCCCAGTTTCAGAATGTGCATGGATTACATTCATGTCATCTAAATTTAGTAAACCTATACTTATTCTACATTATTTATGTCAAGAATGGAGAAACTAAAAAAAAAATCCTTTAGAAATGAATTACATCATTATGAGTTTCATAGCATACTTTATAACAAAAGGGTTGCACAATACGCTTCTCATATATGGAAAATATTTTAATAACAAGTGTCCAGGGACCATTAACTGTGTTTATTTGATTATGTCAAGTCATTGTTGAGTCTTAGCAATCGTAAGGTAGATGTTTTCAATGAAGATATGTCCCTAGTCTCTTGCAATAGTGCACTCATCCTTATGCTTGCTTGGCATATCCTTTATCCAAGAAGCTAGCTTTAATTTCAGCTATAAATAATGGTTTATAGATATAATTTAGATTCAGCAAAACCTTTACTATATAACTAACCTTTTTTGTATTGGTAGATAACTATGTTGTCCAGGAAACTATTATTCAGCTCCAGGAACTTTTCAAATATGGGAATTATATTAAGTATGTATGGGTAAAATCTGTGCAGAAATATTAATATATGTCGATAAGACTGAGCTATGGGATTTGTCATGAGTTCAAAGAGTTCAGAATTGTTTAGGGTTAAATGAAGGGTTTACCTTTTTCTACTGATATGAAGAAATGAGGAAAGTAATCAGTTGTATTCATAGATGTAACAGCTTTGTTTTTCTTTTAGGGATTCAAGATTTTCCAGAAAATATAAAGTGCTGTAAATGTTTAACAATAATTGAAGCAAGTGTCAATCCAATTTCTAAGTAAGTGTTTATCAGTGGAATTTTTTCTCTGCTTCTTTTATGTATGCAGGGTTTAACATATGCCAGTCTTTGGTGAAGGTATATCATATGTAAAGAACAGTCATATTTTATAACCAAGATAAAAATATGAATATAGCAGCACATTTGCCTGTTGCCACAAAGCTTGTATTGAAATAATTTATTGATTGCCATTTATAATTTAGATGATAATGAAGAATATGGGTAGTTCACATACACCCTACAAAGGGTCTTGCTTATGTGCAAGCTTGTAAATTAATATGGATAGTAGAACATTCTATCATGTATCAAATGCATCTTTGAACTGCCCTTGTTTTAAAAACAGCAAATAAAATTAGTAAATGCATCAGAGGTAAGTTGTTTCAACAATACAATTCTATTTATTGTGGAGCAGGATTTATAATTCATCACGGAGGATAAGCTCTGCTTTATGACTAGTGCTTGGACCAATGCAATTTCACACTCCTATTTCTTGACAGTTGGTTTTGTTCTTCAATTGCATCTCTGTTAATACTTGTTATTAAGCATCTGTGACAAGATCTACAGCACCATTCATAAGATGCTTTAGAATGACATTGAAGAGATGATACTAATAAAATTAGATGTAACAA
Organism: Mimophis mahfalensis; assembly: GCA_032468015.1. Lineage (NCBI taxonomy): Eukaryota > Metazoa > Chordata > Lepidosauria > Squamata > Mimophis > Mimophis mahfalensis. The sequence goes on along the minus strand of JANHFR010000209.1, from coordinate 10,932 downwards.
TAAAAATAGGTCAACTGAGTTGAGCTTGTTTTGTGGAGACTTCAAGTCTAAGTCCATGTAACTTTCTTGAAAACAGCATGCAAGTGGTTTACTCCTTTGAGATATTTTTTTCAGCTTTCCAATCCAACCTAGAACCCTTATATTGACTAGTAGTCTCCTATCAAGAGTCAATCCTTGGCTTTTCAAAATCCAGTTAGATAGGTGCTGCCATCTAGCTGGGTGATATGTAGCAGGAAGGATTACTTATAGAGATTGTGACGCTGAGGGAACTAATACATTGGCTAATGTATTTGGCTGAGTTCTAATTAGAACTCAGGATTATTGAACTTTCTATAAAAAATGGAATGGACAAATCATATCATATACTTTTTCTGGACAGACTGTAAATAAAGATTATACCAAGAATAATAAATTGGCATATTTGTTGAAAAATAGTTGCCATACCCTTAATTACAAAGACATATAGACTGCACGACATCAATGTTTACTTTGAAAAGATGTAATTCACCAATGGTATGATATAAAACTGGGAAATGAAAACAGTAATAGATCTAACTAAAGAGCTGTGGTTTATTGTACTTACTCTCTTGTTTGGGAATTATTTACATATTTTGTGTGTTCATCTTATTTGGTTATTTATGGTTTTGTTAATAAAGTATGCATGAAAATACTCATGGAGTGAATTTAAGATGCCTTAAAATATTTTTTTTGTAAATTAACTAATATTATCAATATTTTAGGTGAAAAATATCAAACCTCCCCACTTCTTATGCATGAATTAGTGGTCTTGTCCGTTGCCCTCTATTTAATTTAAACTGCACAATACTAATCTATTAATTCTTCCATGCAGCTTTATTTTCCATATACTTTTTGATCAAGTATTTCAATTTTGGCAATGCAAATAAGGTTACAGCATGTAGTCTTATAAATAATAATATTTTGTGGTTATTTTAGAATGATAGATGGCAAAATGTTTTCCATAGCAGTAATCCTCAGTCATCATAAACTTGCATGTACATAATGCTATTGGTTCCAGTTGCTGTAAAAAGTAGATCATCTAGTTACTTTGAAATTTAATTGACCACTGAAATGCTTACATACACTTGATTGACTGGGAAGCATAGACATATAGACAAACAAAAGAAATGGTATAAGCTTATATTATCTAATACTGCAGTACAGTGTGTAACAGGCAAAATGTTACCTGTAGCAAATGGGTCAGGTAGTAAGCATGTGGCTGAGGATATGGATCTGTTGAGATTTAAATTTTAACAATTCCTCCAGCATCATTGCTAAATTTTTTACTCATCATTTTAGGCTCCCAGATGGTTTCACACAGCTTTTAAATTTGACCCAGCTATATCTAAATGATGCCTTTCTGGAATTTCTTCCAGCTAACTTTGGAAGGTAAGTTTTACATATGTGAATTGCCTCTTAATTAGAAGATTTTAGATTACAGAAAATAGATTACCAATTTAAAGACCTGAAATCTAGGAACAGACTATTGTATGGATCTTCATTGTTTTTCAGAAATAGAACTGTGATTTAATAGGTTTTTCTTTGAAATAACTGCTTTATAGGCTTGAAGAAAGAGATCTATCTGTCCCAATACAGGAAAACTATTGCAATGGCATATTACTACAGATAAAAGAATAGTTCTAAGCTCAGAGTAGTAACAATCCCCAGTGGCATAGACATTTAACATAAGATTGTTGTTCATTCTGTTAATGTAAATATAGACTTATCTGACAACCAATCAACTGGAGTACTTACACTAGCTGATTGTACAGCTAATTGTCTGTTAGATTGTAATTGTGCTAGGAAATAAGTTTTCTACTGGTGAGAAAGTAATATTTTTGTCTTGGCTTGCCAAAAACTAAAAATCTGATGGAATGTTTCATTCCTTATGTCAGTGAAAATAGAGGGATGGCCTGCTTCTTCCTCCTTTATTTATTTTATTTATATACCCCCCTTTTCCTACTGGATTCAGGGGAATGTACTGGGCATTAAAAACAGGGCATTAATGTACAGGGCATTAAAAAAAAATACAAAAGTTACGTAAAAGAATTAGATAAACATGCCCTAACGAACAGATTTAAAATAACCCTCAATCCAGGCCGGCTAACGTAAAGAGCCAGGTCTTCAACTCCTTGTGAAAGGAGCAGAGGTCGGGGGCCGTTCGGGGCTTCAACGGCAGCTGGTTCCATAAGGTGGGAGCTCCAACAGAGAATGCTCTCCCCCTGGGCACCGCCCACTGACACTCTGAAACCTTTGCTGCATTCATGTACCTTCAGGATTTTCCAGAGAATAAGCCAAATTCTTTTATGTAAAATATGAGAGCATGTTGCGCCCCTACCTGGAACGTGACGCCTTGGCCACAGTCACTCATGCCTTGGTCACCTCTCGTTTGGACTACTGCAATGCCCTCTACATGGGGCTTCCCTTGGGGTGCATCCGGAGGCTGCAGCTG
>JANHFR010000206.1:0-11827 GCA_032468015.1 Mimophis mahfalensis | reverse complement strand
AACAGAGATGAGCACTGCCCCCTAGAGTCAAGAACGACTAGCACATATGTGCGAGGGGAACCTTTACCTTTACCTTACCAGCTTTGATTCTTCTATTTACCTGTCTCTTTTAAGGAAATCATGTCATTAAAGGCACAATAAAACAATATGTCAATATTTGCATAGATTAAAAATAGATGAGTGACAGAATATTTAGCAATTCTTTTTTTTTTAAAGATTCAGAAGGAAAGGGAAAGATCATTTTGATCTGTTTAGTTGTTCTAACCTAACCAGCCTGTAAATTGATGCTGATCGCGTTGACTGGAATGGGGAGAGGAAAGTCCTCATCCCCCCTCCTTCCAGCTTTATTAATATAGCAGTGTGATATTTTGGAATGGGGAATCAATGCTTTGCGTGCATGTGTGGCATCAGGATGTGTATATTAAAACCACTTTGTATTGTTGCTTTCCCCCCTTCCAGCTATTGTTTGGATCAATGGGGTTAGGGGAGGCAAAAGAAAAGGGTCAGACTAATGAAAGCATCACAGCAAGCCTCACCACTTTTCCACATGTGTCACAATATTGCACGCATGACTAGAGCTCGCAATGTAACACTATTTCATCATTCTGTCAAAAGCACCAGGATGCTGTGGCTGCTATTGGCTGTGATAAAATCCATAGCTTTTCAAAACCACTTCAAAATTCAAAACACCACAATATTCACTGATGAGATTTAGCCCTAGCCTAGAGCATTGTGCCTATTTTTTTGCACTGAAATTTTCTGGGGGGAAATCGAGTGGAAATTGGCATTTATTCCTCTATGATTCTTTTTATCTGTCTTTCTTTACCCTTTTTAATGATTTTTTTGATTTACTGCTTCGTTTCAATTATTGGTAATTTTCTCTGAAACCATTTGAGTTGAAAAGAAGGCATGGAAGAAAAAGAAAGAACAATAAGATTTTTTAAGAAATGAAACCTATAACAATGACACTTCATGAGAATGATGAACAATGGCTCAGGCATTTAAAATCACATTTGGAGCAAACCAGCATGAAAGGAGTTCAAGCTTAGATATGTTGGCCTAAAGACAATGATTGAACCAAGTTGACTTAATTAACTTCTTGGCTAAGTGTCGATCCAGTCATGCTCTCCGCAACCAGTGGACATTCTAGGATTCTGAAAGAAGTTTGCCGACTGAGTTGAACTGGCATCTTTTGTGCTGTAATTTTTTTTAAAAACTGTAGTATTTTGGGGCGGGGGATTGTTTCCTCGTGCTAATAATGTTCTTTCACTACTGTACTTTCAGAATGTGGGCAAAGTGTTGCAGAAAGGATGCAGCTACATGATCCTTGGCCTGCAGGGTTTGGCCAGAGCCTACACTTCACCACTTGGCTTGGCTGTTTGGACGGGCACATCAGTGCGATAGGTCTTACTACTTTTTGAGGAGGACAAGAATGACGAAGAATGACAACTGAAGAGGACAGCAATTTCTCCTTTGCTTATATATGCTTCATCTTCTGTAAATGCCCCCAAAGGAGGAATAAGGAAAATGGATCCAATTGTGCGTTTTTGGTAAAATGTTTAGCTGTTTTCATGATTCTCAAAGTGCTTTAATACCAATCAATTAAAATGAATAAGTGATGCCAAAGGTACAAAACTAATGAACTGGGTCAGATTTAAACATATAAATACCCTTGGGAAAATTAATCAGTCCATTCAAAAAACAGTGAAAAGGGGAAAAGATAAAGGATGGTGGGAGAGAGAGAAGGTAAAAGGATAGAAGTTAAGGAAACAGAAGTGGAGTAATTGCTTTTTTTGGCAAGATCACATTGCCATCAAAATGCTGGCCGATGATCTAACATAAAGCACTACAGGCTTTTCCAAAATGTAATGCTGGGAAAGATTGTAATAGCATAGCATCTGTATGTTCAGCCAGAGGAGTAATGTGAGAAGCAGACCAACCGAGAAGAGTTGAAGAATGGGGACTTCAAAAGAGAAACTAATTGTTCCCTCCCCCACAAAATATAAAGACGTATATGGTTCATGACTCTTTCATATAGTACCCAATATAGGCTTAAACTCTCCTTATGAAGTGCAGAAACTTGCAGTTTCACTGTCTGGAATGAACTATCACCTATGTATTTTTTTAAAAATCAAGTAGGGTAGTGATGAGGAAGACTGAGGAAAGACTGTGTAGCAGAGACTGAGGGAGCAAATCAGGAGAATGGTACCGAAAGATCAGAAAGTGGGGTCCTTCAGTGTGTGTCTGGTCTATAGTCCCCTCAACTGCAGCAGTTTCATAGTCTACATGAATTGAGCAGAGATATTGTAGAATGGTTGGCAGAAAGGTAGGCAGTTTGGCGGTTTGAATCCTGAGCGCTGTGTAACTGAGTGAGCTCCCATTAGTTGTCCCAAGTTCTGCCATCCTAGCAGTTCGAAAGCATGTAAAAATGCAAGTAGAAAAATAGAGACCACCTTTGGTGGGAGGGTAACAGAGTTCCATGTGCCTTCGGAATTTAGTCATGCCTGCCACATTACCATGGAGACATCTTCGGACAGCGCTGGCTCTTCGGCTTGGAAATGGAGATGAGCACCGGTCCCTAGGGTCAGGAACGACTAGCACCTATGTGCGAGGGGAACCTTTACCTTTTTTACTGTACACTGTAGCTTTGGTTTTCACCATTCAGCAGAGATTCTGGGCAAACTGCTTTTTTATAGGGGACCTACTATAGACGGGCATTTTTTTCTAAGGCAGCTTTTACCTTTATTGCTTGAATGTAGTGGTGAAAGGTATGCTTACCCTTCTAGGTGACTCATGCCTTTGTTCTTTCTCATTTATATTTCTGTAAGATGCTCTACTTGAGAATTCTGGGAGTTGAAGCCCCCCCCCATCTTAAAGTTGCCAGAGTTGAAAGACACGATTGGAACAGATTACATTTCTCTAGACCAGGGGTCTGCAAACTGTGGCTCTTTTGGCCCTCTGCTGTGACTCCCTGTCGGCTGATCCCACCTCTGACTGGCCCCTGCCCTCCCCTGCCTTCCCCTCCCCGTCACTCTCGCCTGGCCTGAGAAGGTAAGGGTGATGGTGTGGGATGGAGACTCGCTCCATATTTCAGAGCAGGAAGCAACTGGGTGGGAATAAGTGATGTAAGTTGGCCATGCCCACCCAGTCATACCGGTTGTTTTCTGTGGGAAACGGGTCCAAATGGCTCTTTGAGTGTGTAAGTTTGCAGACCCCTGCTCTCGACCTTCTAGTGATACAAGAGACTCAACAGGCCAACACTGAATCACCAGTCCAAAGTAATTATGCTGTTTGGGAATTTACTTAGAGAGGATCTAAGGCATAGTTCCTAAGCAAAGGGGGAGAAGGCTCCTCTCTGCAGGGACTTCAGTTCACCCAAAATTTCCAAGGAAATGTCAAATGTATATACAAGCCATGGATAGCTGTGCTTCATGGTTCAAGTTTTAGAGTTGTTGCTGCAGCAGCAGCCCAAATGCCCTGTATTGGATTTTATGTTGCCTATGTAGGACAGACATTTTTATTTCACTATTTAATAAAATCTATATTTCTGAGATGGTCTAGAAACAGAAAAAAGGGGGAATCAAATGTACATTTCACTGGAAAAGTATGAATCTGGGCTAACAGCCTGGGCGGAATAGTTCTTTCACCTATGTAGAGGAAAGATTCTAATCTTTCTATTCCCAAATGATATGCTTCTACTTAAATACTGTAACATTCATTTTTATGCTTTTTTTTTGCTTGCCTTTGCTTTCAGTATATGTTTCAGAATTTATTTTGTATAACTGTTTTAAGGCTGTATTGTGTTTTAGGTTGTTAATAAACATACGTTAACAAAATGATTTACAAATAAAAACAAAATGATGTACAAATAAAAATTAAAGACATTTAACCAATTAATTTGAATACAGGGCTTTGTTGAGTGATATTAGTCCACTTTCCTTCCCTCTTCCTCACTTTTAGTCAAAAAGATTCCCACAGTTATTGACATAAGATCCATAAGAAATGAGGCAGTCTCCGTTCCTCAAGCTTACAATCTCAAGAGTCCCACCAAAACGAAAGGACAAGAAAAGAACAAGTACCCTTCTGCCATTATCAATACATTCTGTTTCAGTAGAATGATCAGCTGCAATGGAATGTACAGATGCATTCCAAGTGTTGCATGGATAATTGAATCATTATCTAGGGATTTTCTGTTCATTTACAGCCATGAAATCCACATATCTCAAGCAGTGTTCTCCATTTCCCGATGGGTGAGGAAAGGAGGAGATGGGCTTCACTTGGAAGTATCCCAAATAGATAGAAAGTGGGGAAATCAGAGTCTCACTTGGGGGGCAGGTGGTGGGATTAACCTAGAAAGAAGGTTGAGAACCGGAAAAGAGGGAGGCCTGCAGGATGACCCAACCAAGGGCAGAAAAGACAGGAGATAAAGGGTGTGGAGAGTTGGGTGTGGATAGAGTTAGAAGGAATTAATCTTGAATGAAAAGGAGATTGGGTTATATTTTAGAGTTCCAAGAATTGACGAAGGGTATCTTTGAACAGACATCATTAAAGTCATTCAGGTTTTGAAAGTATTAATGTGGCTGGAATAAGCAGGTTTTAATTGAAACCCCAAACAGGAATCCATGCCTGGGTAACAGTTTTAGCAGACCGATGACATGAATCTTGTACGGCAAAACCATCAGAATCTTCTACTGCCGTAATATTTAGTCTCTCACAGAAGCTTTCATAGATGTTGCTCATTCATCCATTCATCAGATGGATGGTGCATAGTTCTGAGAAAGGCATATTACATATAAACAGAGTTGGGGAGAGAGAGAGAGAAAGGCATCAAAAATAGCAAGGGCAGGTGAGAGACTCTCACCCCTTTGAGGTAATCCAAATCAGGAAGCAGATTCCTCAATCACATTAGAACTAAACTTTATTGAGACAGAATCTTACAAATCTGATTGAGATTTCCCCCCTTTTTTTAATTATACCCCAGTGAATCAGGGAAGAGCCATTTCAAGTCTCTTTCTAATATTTTTCTCAATTTTCGGGGTTTAAGGAATGCTTCTGCCCTTTTTGTTTTTTGTAACAGTTTCTGAATATTTCTTTCAAGTCCATTTGCATGACAATAATTATCATAAATAATGATAATTATCCACACTGTTGCTAGGTATTCTTTTCAAATGATCTGATTAATCCTCACTGCATAACAAGAACCTGTTTAATTTGTGATCAATTGTGTTCTGGGTCGATGTGCAAGGTCCTTGTGATACCACACTGCAAAACTTCTGCATAAGCCACATAGTTTGTATCGCAAGGCATTGTTATTTGGCCCATTCCCCCTTGTTTGCTTTATAAATGTTGCAGGTTATATCTCTGAGAAATACGTCATATTAAAGATCCTTTTTTTTCAAAGTAGAAATCAATGGTGAAATATTAAGTTAGAGAGTAGCTGGACTTAGATGGACCGTGCACTAGATACATAACCAAGGTCAGCATTTTATATCTGGATAACGAGATGCAGCTATTTCTATTACAACAATTCAAATTTCTACACTGCTCTTCAGCACCCTCTACTGTGAAAAATTCCAATTCTATTGGGAATGAAAAAAATTACATAGATTTAAGTTGTTACATCAACAATGTATGTACTTTCCTTTGGCTCTGCAGAGTTTACAAAAAACGCACCCCAAACAAAATCAGTTAAAATATACATTTTTAAAACAGTTTGAAAAGTTATATCTTAAGCTTCCTGTTGAAGAGGCTTGCTTTAATGGTAGTCAGCAATATTTCCAAAAATAGAGCTCCTACCATGGGGAGAAAACAGGACTGTTGATATCCATGTTACTACTTCTTTCGTTTTCTAAAAGATAAGGGTAACATAAGTTAACTCATCAAAACCCTCTGGATTTCTACAAAAATCATTAAAAGCAGAAATGTTTGTCTGGCACAGAGAGTGCTGTTGTGATAAGGTGGTGGTTGTTTTTTTAACTGAGACTATACCTCCTGAATTGTTTTCCCACCCTCATTAACTGAACTAGTAAAATAGCATTATCCCCATGCTGGATTACAGCCTAGAACCACTGTCAAGTCTTCCTCTACCTACCAGTCCCTTCATAGCCATTTGCCTGCCATTTCAGATGTCCATACCTTCTCCTCCCTTGGTGGCGAGAACTGTGTTTGTCAGCTGGAGTATCTGGATGCCATAGCCTCCTGCTCATGCTCCAACTAAATTATTCTCCAAGCCCTTACTCCAAGAGCTTTGCCAGCCATGCCATGCTGAGTCCACCTGATAAGAAAGGCTACGTAGAGCAGGGGTCTCCAACCTTGGCAACTTTAAGACTTGTGGACTTTAACTCCCAGAATTCCTCAGCCAGGCTTGCTAAGGTTGGAGACCCCTGATGTAGAGCAACAAAATTAGGATAATACATGGTGTAAGCACAGCCAGTGAAGGCTATCTTTAGTTGCACATCATTCCCTCTGTAATTTTGCACAACTGATTATGCCCTGCTGAAAATGAGTAATCCTTGCTAAAAAAAATTCCCAAGAACTGCAAGTGAAACCAATTATCTTTGCAGAACTGTTTTCTTCTCCAAGTATTTATTATTAATGGTTCTATTTTTAATTCTATGACTGGCCAATTACTTGCAGAATAACTGCACTGAGTTCAGCTAAAGTGTATGACTCACTGAGCTTTTCCCCTGGAGATAATAAATGGTAGTACAGATATTTTTATCATCTATTTTATTTCCATAAAATAAAATTTCTATTGTCCTGTCCCACTGCTTGTTTATGGGGAGCGGGGGGAATACATTTTGGTTCATTGTCATTTTCTTTAATTACACAAGAATCCCCTCTACCCAAATTCCTCGAAAAACATAACAAACCTTTCTAAAAATTATACTACTCCTTAGAAGGGAGGGTAAGGTATAATTTCTAGGAAATAGTTTTAAGAAGCAAAATGTTTCAGGGGAAAGAAACCCCAAGAAAGTCCAGTTGCCTTCTAGAAAAACACCTGTGGGATTGCCATGACCTGGGTGATTGAGAATCTCCATAGACAGCTGCCCTCTTGTCAATCATCAAATAGAAAGACCAAAAGAAGCACCTGCCAAAATAGGTTTGGAGGGTTCCAATTAGTAATCTGCAGTTTAATGGTTATAATTATATTTTTATTATAATAAACCTTTTGCATAGAATCGCATCAAGCTCAAATGCAAGAATCCCTTTGAACTTTGCACTAAGGCAAAGGAAAGGAAGAGAAAGGCAGGATTTGTTCATGCTGTTTAGCAAACAACTATGATAAATTTCACTGGATATTCCATATTCGAATTTCTATAGCAAAAGTATAATCATTTTCTGAACTTCCATGATGGATGGATAGTTTGGAAGAATCAATGCCAGCTGCTAAACCAGTTACATTTTAAAAAAGGAATTGAAGAAAGTGAATTTTAGGGTTTGGAACAATACACTTGAATATTCTTAAAGAATATTAAATTAGCATGTTTGAGCTTATGCAGAAGTTAACATAACAAAATGTTTCATGTACTTTTTTCTTCTTCAAAAAGCAGGCCAAATACTGAACAGTGATAGGACTCAATAGTTGGGTTATAGTATCATACATAAAGTGAACCACTGGGAGAGTCAACCATCGCAAGTCTTTCAATCAAGTTTCTTAAGTGACTTCTTTCTGGTTCCTGCTTGTGTGCCTAAATCAGACCTGTAGATGAGGCTGGAATGATTCGAATTAAAACTTGTGGCCAAATAACTGTGTAAACTCAAACTAATCTTGAATCCAAGTGTCTGGCTCTTTTGACTCTTCAAGACAATTTCCAGATTCCTTAGTGAAGACTACTTGGTATCACCCTAAGATGTGCTGGATGTATTCGTTCCAGTGAGGCCTTGTTCAGGCCAAAGCATTTTTAAAACATTGTGCCAATTAGTTTCCTGCTTAGCGGTTCATGTATTTTATATTTGGGATATAAAATCATCTCTTTGCCTCCCTCCACCTTCAGATTGGAATAGGTGATCCAGAGCAATCCTTATCCCAATTCATAGTTCAAAGAAATAGGCAAGGTGTTCATCAAATGCTTTTATTTCAAGGACCAATACTTTCCCTGTATCCTCCTTTCAGGAGAAAAGTGATTCAGGCAAATCCCTATATCTAGCTGCCTTTTGCCTTCATGCTTGCTATCATGTCATGCACCTTCTTGTTCAGGGCTCCTCCATGGACCCCCTTTTTGCCCATGAGAAAGATAAGAGCTTTGGAAGATTTCCCAATGCAGATGGACCTACTGTCGCCACCTTTGGTTCTGGTGTCCATGACAGCATCTTTCTCTACTAGTAAGTTGTCACGGATCACACTGCACTTCTTTCCAGCAATGGTGATCCCAGTTTGTAGGAAAGATTTTCTATCCTGCCCAGTGATCAGCCCAACTTCCTGAGGAGAAATGGCTGCCAACAGACCCCCTGGTTTAGATGCCCATACAGACTTATTGTCAGAATGTCCAACAATTGCTACATCTTCAATATTCTTGTCTTTCAGGACTGTATTGATGTAAGCTTTCCAGTCTCCCATGCTGCTTCAGCTCTTGTGGGTTCTTTACAAGCGCTTCTCCTTTGGGTCTCAGGATGTGGGATATTATTTTTTCCGATTAATCCTAAAAACAAAATCTAGATGTATTTTAAAAAATCCACCTGCTTTTCCCAGGGTATCCCAGCCATGCTCCTGTAATTTCAAGTGATGTCATTAAAAATACGGTGTTTTTGGGCAACGAAATTACTTCCATATTTTTTCCTCATAGACAAGTTTTAATTTCTCAAAAACCACAAATGGGTTGATTTCCCCCTTTTTTTAAAAATCAAAATTCAACAGCAAGAAGCCCTCCCCCAAATGAGAACATTTTGTTCCTGCTTACTATAAAAAGGGATCCTTGAAGGATCCCTTTAAAAAATACAGCATCCCACCCACTCTTACAAAACATCTGTGTATCCATAAAGTTATATATACTATCTTCATCAAACCAGATTGCAAGACAATTTACAGAATGTAATAGAATTACCCCAAACTGTTTCCTCCACAATTTCCAATAAGGCATAAAATAGCAAGCACAAAGTTAACATTCAAGCCATTAAAACACTCCATCACAGCAATGCCTGTAGATAAAAACAGGTGAAAGAGCTGCATAAGGGTGATAATGATGGAGTTAAACTAGAAACATCTTGGATTAAATCTCCACTCAACTATGAAATGTACAGCTCAGGTTGTCTTGCAGGTTTATAAAGCTTGAACAGATGCAAAAATTAATTCCTAAAAGAAAGATGAAATGTAGATATAATAAATCAGGGCTCCGTTCCATTTTTTATGTCTCCCAGAGCCCATTTGGTAGCCAGTACAACAATAGAAAGTAAACTGCTTATATTTTTACTTAGTACTGTCATACTAAAGCCAACTCCATATGTAACATCATCCTGCAGACAGCTGGGAAGTTACCAAAATAAAATTCTGTATAGAAATAGTGGGTGAATCAGCATAGGTACTAAAAGTATTTTCTATGTCACAACCACCACCAGTTGGAGCCCTCAAAATAACTATAACGAGAAAGTCAATTCCAGTTCAAAACTTTTCATCTGGGGATGCCTCTTAGAGAACTAGCCAGTTACTGTCTCCCCAAACAAAGGGAAAACCTACTTGCAATACTTCCGGAGAGAACATTAGCTTGAGGAGTTCCACCACTTGGGATGAAAGGACTTGAAAAAGATGCTTCTTGGAAAGCGGAAACCTCAAATTCCAGCTCAGGAGTCTGGGCTTATGGAGAGCTGGAAATAATCTTCTGGGCACTTGAAATCTCAGGTGTCAAAAAGACAAGCAGAGATCACACCCACCTAGCCAGCCAAAGGCGCTCTGAGCTCACAAGGCATTATTGTTGTATTTATGCTTCAATTGTTGCTAAGGCCCCCTTTGTGATGTCAGAAGTATCTTCCCTACTGCAGGCAACCCTTTATGACCTCATATCACCAAGGAGAGCAGACGACTTCTTCCCAGCTGCCTTGAAAGGAACCAAAATATTTCTTCTTTGGGGTTTCATTTTCCCAGGATGCATAGAGTATTGTAGGGATGTCGAAACAGGCTTCAGGATTTCAAATAGCTGTCTCAAATCTTGGATGTAATCCTCACATCTCTTCATAAAATTATTACTGAACTGTAATTTTTAATGCAGTACAATAGTTAAGTCATTCAACAAATGGAAATAACCCTATTTTTTGAATGTATCTGCATCTATGTTAATTACGTTTTATATTTATTGATTTTTAATTAGGTAGATTTTAAAATGCTTTAATGGAAGCTGATCAAAACTTAATTGTAAGACAAATATCATCAATCATGGTAGGTTATATTTATTAAAGATAGTAGCTACATGAGGCAGTTAATTTTCTTAGGTTATTTAAAATGCTGCAATTGTGCAAAGTAACATTATGCAACTTGAAATTATCCCTATGAATATATATTTTAAAATAAATCCTTTTGAAATCAACTGGTTTTAAATAAACACTAATCCAAAAATAAATTTCATTAATTAAAACACAAAAATCATTTGTGTGTGCTCGATCCCAAAGGCTTTTGATGGCTAAAATAAAATAAAATAAAATGACATTCAGGAAGGAAAGAAGGAATACACACATATTCATATATAGATACACACAAACACACACATATATATGGTTCTTAAAGTTGTGTGAATCCTTTGGAATTTTCCATGCTTTTTGCATAAATATGACCTCAGCTGTGATGACACAAGTCCTAAAATTAGATACAAAGAACCTAATTGAGCAAATGAGTAAAAAAATATGATACTTGTTCATTTATTCATTGAGGAAAATGTTCCCAAACTACCGGTACTTGTTCGTGACAAAAGGGTGAACAGCTCCTCCCTTGTGAATGCCTTTGAGCTTTTCCACGCTCTAGAAGACCATGTCCTGGAGTTGGCTTACGCAGCTAGATTGTCCAGAGATTAGAACTAAATTCTGGCTGCAATCTTGTTTTGTTTGCACATGCCCAATATAAACACTGTTTCTCCTCGAATCTGGTTCATTAACCTAATCTGGTTCATTTTGCCTTCTAGTTAAATGTTAATCTTGTAAACTGATAAAGTCAAACATAAAAAGAGAAGAAATGGGGAGTTTTGTGCTAACCTGATCTGCTGCAGAAATAATATTAAGCAACACAGCACTGCTGTTCTTTGTTACAATACCATAACTTGTGCATGTATCTTGCAAGCAGCTGTTGTTGGGAAAGGGAACATGAATTCTGGGTGGAAAAAGAGTGGTATGGTGGCATACCGCCAATCTGGACAGCAACATTTGGTTACTGAACCACAAAATAAATTAACAATGGAGAAAACCAGGTTTTGTTTTCTTTTTTGGCACCTGTCCTGAATGCTTTAGGGCAGTTGTGGAGAAAGTTGATTAGATGTCACATAAGTTTGTGTTTATAGGACAAAATGCTGACTGGGCCTGGACTCTGATCTAGATTGCATTTATGCTACTTTTGAGATTCCCAGGGTGAATATATATGATTACCGATATGAAGGAGGATTAAAACCAGCCTGTCAAGTTTTCATGCAGAATAACAGTTGGAAGGGACCCTGAAGGTCATTTTCCTTCACTGAACTCATTAGGAATCCATTTGCATTCAACTGTTTTCATTTTAAGTTCTATGCACAACAGTGTATTTAGTTAAAACGTGGTCCTAGCCTGCTTTCTTCCTGTCCGGGGGATGGTAGAGGACAGGAAGGCCTGGAGGAACATTGTGCATGGGGCCGCGATGGGTCGGACACGACTTCGC
>JANHFR010000203.1:137071-147692 GCA_032468015.1 Mimophis mahfalensis | reverse complement strand
CAAATTTCATTATTATATTTGAATTCAGCATGTGAAATTCATTAAGAAATGGCACATTTCATTTCTGCAACTAAAAATAATTGGAAATTTGTAGAACAGTGATATTTGAATATGCAGTCTAGGGCACTTCCAATATTTCCAATTCTTCTTTCCAGTCTTCCAATACATTGCTGTGAATAAAGAACAAAGCAAATCATTTATTCACTGCCTTGAATGTCTACAGAGCCTGCGGTAATAGAAATCACCTTATCTCTACCACATACAAAAAGGAAATAAAATAAATTATGTGTGTTTCATCTAGCCATTGCCTCCTGTAGATGCATTGTACAAAAAAACAAAAGAAAAGAACAGTAGTTCCAATGAGGGGGACTGCAAAACCTCAAACCATCTTTTCTTTCAAAAACCTGAAGCCCAGGATTAAGGATTTGTGGTGAGGCAGAAGTTCCTGAAAAGTTTCAGTAGACCTTCCACAAAAGCTACAACAGTTCCAAGAAAGTACCACTGTTCCAAATATATCATAGCCAAACCAGAAATAAATCAATTATTCTGACAAACAATGGCAATAGTGTGCCATCACATAAGCGTGAAACTAATTTCTCAGGTGGTTCAAGGAGCACACAGGAATTTCCCCCATAGCTACTAGAGATAATTCTGAGCAGAAAGACACGATCAGTTTCATACTGGGATGGCATGTTTCCCCTTTTCTATGACTTCACAGGTGTTTGACAGAATGATCTGAAGAAGACTTGTATTTTTGCTTCCATGAACAATGCACCTACCTCTCTGTTTTGTTTAATTCCTGTATTGCAGGAAGAATTGTACTTACCTTCAAACAATCACCCTTACAGTTCTGCATCTGAAACATAAGCACTGAATAGAATAAAGATCATGGGTATGTGTGTGGCTTCTTTTTACTCCTCAGTTTGTAGTCTGCATACATTCAGATGGACACGGAACTTCTGAATGGGGCTTCTGTTTAATGGAAAAGTCTGTAATATCCAATGGAAGTTGAATGGGGGTTACTTTTAAGGATGTCTTTGTAAACCACCCCACATCCTTTAGCACACTGCAAAAGAGGGCATTATTTTTATAAAAGGGTTGGTAACTGGTTAGATGCCTGTCTACTTCAGAACTGTTGGTTGCACTGTGTCTCCAGAGGTTTAAATGTAGGTCTTTCCCACTTCTTCTCAGACATGCTGAAGATCTTTTGTATGCAAAGGATTTGCTCTGCCATTCAGCTACAGCCCCCCATGGCTTTATTTTCTTACACAGAGATATGCATTCCTTTTTCTAGGCATCCTTTCTCAAATCTCAATAGTTAAAAGGTTTGGAGATGCTTGCCAGAGTTTTATTTAAAAAAAATAACAACCCTTAATTCTTGCTTGACAGCTAGGAATATGTGGAAAAGTATACATTTCAAAGATGTCAGGAAGAAAAACCTCAGCTTCTGTCTTTTAAACACTCAAAAACTACTTATAGTTTCGATATAGAATGCACTCTGTGTATGTGTTTTTAAATTTTTAATAAGTATGTGAAGTCCCAGGAAATCCATCTGGAATTTATGCCCATGGAGTCACTCTCATCAAACAACTAATATTGTGTTGCTGTCAGTTAGCATTTCTACCTATTACTGCATGATTAAAAGGCAGAGAGAGTGAATTTCTCCTGATTTTTTTTTTAAAGTGAGACTTTGTTACTGCATTATTTTGTTTGCACATATCTGCATTTGTGAAAGCTTCTGAGGTTAACAAACATGAAAGGCAGAATGATTGGGTGCCTATACATGAAAGGGGGAACAAATAAGGAAGGGAAAGATGTCCAGTTCCTTTCTCTTATTATGAAATAACTTTATTCGTCTTGGGCCTATGCACAAATTGAATTAAAGAACAAATACCTACAGTTCATTTTGTATTTTGGATGGACACCTCACTAACTTTCTCTTCTGATAAAGAAAGCTATTAGCTCTTGTCAGGGCTGATGGTGATGATGCAGACAATGGGGATGTAGAAGAAAATAAAGGAGATCATTTTTATTGAAACAAGAATGAAATGATAGTGTCAGAGGCTGAGTCTGAGAGATAAAATATTACATCTAATAAACATGCTACATATGGGATTAGACAAGGGCCACAGAACAATGGGAGCTATAAGAAAACAATGACATTAATATTGAAGAAATAATGACTAAAGTACCCACTATGATAGAAGTCTGAATTTTAATGAGAAGAATGCAAAACAGAGAAAAATCAGATGTGATGCTAAGATGACATATCTGCGCACAGTGGATTTAAACATTAAAACTTTGAATGGGTAGAGTAGTCCAATTGAAATGAATAGTGTTGTGTAGATAAGCAAATTCTTAGGTAAACTGCATTAATGACAGTATTTACAAGAAGGTATATAATTAGAAATTGGTAGGAGATTAGGTGTCATTGTGATATTTCAGGAGTCCCAGGGGTTTAAATCAAAATCAGGATGTGATTTGGATGATTGCTTATACAATGCTCAAAAAGAGGAAATAGATTCCCCCCTCCTCCCCCTCCTCCTAAGACAAAAAATGTCATTTGCATAAAATGTACATGTCTATGTATAGGTGTCTTGGTAATCCTATTAATCGTAATCCAGTTACAAACTGTCAGCTATTGAGTCATAGATGGGCTACCCTTGTTTTAATGTGTTAATGTGTTTGTGCTCAATGAACGTCAAGAGGCACTGTATGCCTGGGTTGGCATATACCTTGATTGGTGCTAGTCTGGGCGTTGACCTGTCTGGGCTGAAGGAGAGAACCAGGAGCCAGGCAATGCTTCTTGCACTGACTGTGCCTGCCATGGTTGAGAATTTTGCAGTCTTTGGGGCGGTTTTGTGTTGAGAAGGATTTTGCTGCAGATATCCCTCCTCCCATCTATTTTTGGTAGGGGGCAGGCCATTTCTTGTAGCTGATGGTCTCCAACTTCAGGTTGATGATGGAGGTCCTCTGCCCATTGGGATTGTCAGAATATTGGTGGCCATAATTGCTGACTCACACTGAAGGTCATCTGACCATCTCCAATAGTTACCCGATGTCCACCAATAACGTATCAATAATGTATGTTCAGAGCAGAAGCTCCTCCTACAGAATAAAAACCGTCTTTCCTCCTTCTCTCTTCTCTTCTGCTGTTCTTGTCCCTCACACACACACACCCTTAGTTGCATACATGGAGCATAGTTAGTTAGCCTAGTTAAGGTTTCATATCTTTATTGTTTTATTTCTCTTTAATAAATACTTTATATTTGAATGGAGGCGACTTATGTCCTGTTTTATCACAGATACATGACCAAACAATCCAATCACTTCTAACAGTGGTGCTGTATGACCTTGGCAGCTTTCCATCTGAGAGGATTCTTCCATTTTGGAGGTGTTGATATTGGCATTGATGAGGCAAAGGAGGAGGTAACAGTAGAGTGGTAGGCTACTGTGGATTCTTTCTCTCCATGGGGGCCATTTTGCCTTCTCTGCTGCCAGTTCTGGGGAGGAAGAAGGCAACTTTCATAATACATTTTATCATGGATCCCATCTATTGGCTAAGTTGTCTCTGAGGGTTTCCTGCTGAAGCCTGATTCTCCCCACTGTGTGACTGACAAATGAGGGAATTTGTGGGACTGGGGGTAAATGGAAAGGGAGCCCTTGATCACTTTGTAAGAGCAACAGGAGAGGGTGCTTCTGTCAGTGAGAATATTATGAGTGTGTTTGTGGATGGATTGTTACTGGATATCCTGATGGCACTGAGAACTGGTAAAGCTAAAGAATACTCCCAGGTACAGTTTATAATGGTACTTGTAATTACTTTATAGATACTGCTCCAATGTGTATTAAGAGTTCACTCCATGATTTAATTTTGTTCAGGGGGCCAAAAGTCAGAGCTTCTCCATGACAGTCCCAATCCCTTAAAACTGCTTTCATCACAAGTTTATATGTCGGTGTCTCAATGTTAAGAAAAATAGAGATTTTCAAGAGCGCCTTTAGTGGGTCAGATATTAATACTGAGAGATGTCTATGTTAGCATAACTGAATAGTCCATAACAATAGTGAAAAATAGCAGCACTATGAATCAAATAAATAAATAAATGTTAGAGACTCCATGATCTAAGAAGTTTGTTTTACTGGGCATCCAGCACTGACAATTCTTGGTATCTGTCCTGCACAGACCTTTGTGAATAGTTGAATAACATATCATTGTTCTGGCTTTGTCTTTGTGTATCAAAGTCTAGTTCTATCCTGACTAAATGGATAAGTGCTGCAACAGACAGGAGTCGGGACAACAAGCAAAATGTATCAGTTATTGTCCTAAA
Source organism: Mimophis mahfalensis (assembly GCA_032468015.1). Taxonomy (NCBI): domain Eukaryota; kingdom Metazoa; phylum Chordata; class Lepidosauria; order Squamata; genus Mimophis; species Mimophis mahfalensis. The sequence goes on along the minus strand of JANHFR010000203.1, from coordinate 143,364 downwards.
TGTAAAGGAGTAATTACTATTATGCACTATTGGCTTTCATTTCAACTGGATAACATTTTACATTTGGGAAGAAGTGCACTATGAATGAATCTACATATAGGAGCTGGTAGTGCACTACTGATAGTACAATGGTTAAAATGCAGAATTGCAGGCAAACTCTTCCCACAACCTGGAGTTCAATCCTGATTGGGCTCAAGGTTGACTCAGTCTTTTATCCTTCCAAGGTCAATAAAATGAGGACCCAAATTGTTGGGGCAGTATACTGACACTATAAACCAGCCAGTGGATGCTGTAAAGCAGGGGTATCAAATTCACGTCATCATGGCAGCATCATGTGATGTATCAGGACTTCCCACCCCCTTTGCTAAACTGGGTGTGGGCATGGCCAGCACGTGATGCATCTGGCTCATGGGCCAGGAGCTTGACAGCCCTACTGTAAAGCACCATGGAGTGGTAAATAGTCTAAGTGCTATTGCTATATAACTTAAACATTTTCAAGGTAATATGTAAAACAAACAAATTACACTTCCTACCTTGTTGATTTAGCAGTGCCTCTGACTTGAGCATGCTTACTTGTATTGCCTAGGAAATAATAGGTCTTTTAAGGTTTCAGTGTGAGAATACATGATTATGTAAGTGTATTTTTAAAAAAATTGTGCAAATGTGAGAGATGGTCTGAGTGACAGTGAAGTACCTAAAAAAGCACCATCTGTACATCGTGCTTTCATAACTGGAATGTGAATGAAGAAGATTGTTATGAGTCCCATCTTGCCAGTTCAAGTAGTTCAACTGGTTGAGATAACTATGAAGTATGGCTATGTTGAGTTTTGAAAAAATATCAATCTACTACTACCAGAGCATTTACATGCTTGATTTCTTTTCTTTAAGTGGTATATAGAAAAAAAGTCTCATTTCTTTCTATTACTTCTTATTCAAGTTGATGGGAAAAAATCCTTTCTGTTTTGTTTTTTTTAGAAGAAAATAATTTTTGTAAAATGTTCACAAGTATACAAAGTTTGTATATTGATTGGTCTTTCATTAGTCAAAAACCTTTTCAATGCTGTGTGGCCTGCAGGATTCTTGCCATCCATGTTTCAATTAAATCTCAGATAAAGACCTTATAAAAGATTTCACTTAGGCTTTTTCAGAGTGGGAAATGAGGAAGCCAATAAGGCTTCTGGCTATGGAAAAGATATATAGCACAAAACAATGACATCAGTACACCAGACAGGGGAGAGGTGTCAGGAGTGGAATTAGTCTTGAATCCTTGTGCAACTACATGAAGTCCAGAACTGGTGCCCCTTAAACTCCATAGAACCTTAACAATCTGTTCCCGGGCTAAGGCTGGCAGTCTGAGGAGATTCCTGTAAAATAGGCAGAATGTAATAAAGTCAATCTATTGCCCCAACAATCTGGGTTCTCATTTTACTGACCTTGGAAGATAGAAGGCTGAGTTAACCTTGAGCCGGTCAGGATTAAGGGAATTGAACTCCTGGCAATGTCAGCAGAGTGAGCTTGCAATACTGCATTCTAGTCACTGTGCCACCACAGGTCCCATAATCTAGGATAAACTGGGATCGAGCTTCAAGGGATTAAAAAGGAAGGAAATAGAAAACTGTGATATGTGGACGTCATTAAAAATAAATAGGAAAAATTCCAATTGTCAGCTTTGAAACCTGTAGTATAAATTCAAATTTTTGAATAGCGGACCATTTCAAAAATATGATGCTGAATTTTAGAGAGAATCATTTTTACATTAGGACTTCTGGCTCAGGGTTACTTACACATTTTAGATCAGCATAGTGCTTGCTATACTGCATTAATTATCTATTATAATTATCTATTATATACTATAATTATCTATTATAATTATCTATAGCCAAAGAGGGCTAAATAGTCCTAGAAACATAGACTTGTTTTATTGGAGTTATGCCTCTGACCCAAAGATTCAAACATTCTGTTTTCAGAAAACTTTCTGGTTTCCCATATTTATTTTCAAATTAGGGGTACTCTGTGCATAATGGAATGGGAATACTGCATGGTACATGGTCACCACACAGGGAGTGCTGACTACAGATTAACAGATCAGAGTACTGTAAGTCCATTCCATTTTACAATTTATTCATAGTAACAGATTTTTGATGCCACAATTTTCCAGCCTCATTTTTTTTTAAATTAAAAATCCACAAACATTCACCCAAAGTTTGGAGTAAATGAGGACTGTGCTTACTGTTCAAACATTATGTGGTTTGTTTTGAGTCCTTTTAAACTTTTAAAAATGTTTTCAGAACCAGGAATGAGGGAGAATTAATGTTAGTGCCAGTTTCTAGTGGTTTCTAAAGTGAAATCAAGGCACTTTCAGATCAGTTTAACTTGACACTGATAAAACACACACACACACACACACACACAGAGAGAGAGGGGGGGGGGAGGAAGGAGAGAGAGAGATTTTGGCATGGTATGATTTATAAGAACTTTAAAAAACCAAATCAACTTATTTGATTATGTTATTTAAATATTGTGAATAGAAATGACTACAAATCTTAAACTGGAGCTATATGCCAATTTTTGTTGGATCTCAGCATGTCACATGGCCTTATGAACTTTGACCATTATCGTAATTGATACAGCTTTCACTTTTGCTTTACTTTCTCCTTCCCTCTGCCTTGCTGTTAAATTCATTTTTTCACCACCTGCCTGTCCTTAAATAGAGGCTGATCCTATTGCCTGTCCTTAAATAGAGGATGATGCCATGTCGAGTGTCTTCTTTGCATCTGATTTCATTCAAAATCTAGTGGAAAGATAAAGAACCATAGCGAAGGAGCTTTGAAGGTGCCCACAAAGGAACAGTTGCAAAGTTTACCCGCTTATAATCTTTCCCCCTACATTTTATTTCTATTAGAATAATGATAATGTATTCATCTGTATCTATGTGTAAATTAGCAAGTGCTAATTTACTGCAAAAATTTACTTTCTTTTGTTCGCACAGCCCCCCCCTTTAAAAAAAAAAAAAGATGGCTTATTTGTTTTCTTCTGTGCTTAAAGTGGCCACCCCGTACTTGTTCCCTAGGGAGTCCTAGAGACTTCTATGTGCTGATAGCTGCTTAACTATTTAATAACAGCGGTACCAATTAAGTAGTGGAATTTGTTTGCTAAGAAACTGGGCTCAAATATGGTTTTGGATCATTATAAAAACAGGACCGACAATTTATTATTATAGTTCATTTGTTTCCAGTTCCAGCCTAAGTGATCTGGGGATTCATTTAAAGGCACAACTCAAATTGGCCTTGCCAGAAAGCTGCCCTTTCAAGTCTTACTTCTAGAAATTAATGGGATGGGGAAGCCAATCAACCCAGAGATGCTATGAAGTATGATTTGATTTCAAACAAAGGAAGACCATGAACTGCATGTGGCATGTTTCCTATAGGCAGTTTTAAACAAAGTGTTCGAATATTCATGACAGCTGACAGGTTAGGGAGGCTCATTCACTGAGCGCCACGAAGATCCACCAGTTCAAAGCAGAGGCACATTTTGTTTTATATTACTATTAGTGACAGTGTTAACAAGAGGAGGGGTTTTTCAAGGTAGCAAAATAAGAGAGGGTCTCTTTGGCGTTTACAGCCATTGTCATCTTTCAATAAACACACATATAATTCGCAAGTTCATCACAGTAAGAAAACCACACGGTTGTCCTCCTTGCCCTTACCTTTGAACTGCAGGTGACTGTTCACCAATGTTGCAGGACACAAGAGATGAATCAGTGAAATCTTCCGGAGGCTGATGTCTCTGCAGCCCCATGAGACTCAGAGAGAGCTCCTTCCACCTCCCTTCCCACATCTCTCTCTGTCTTTAAATAATGAGTAGCAGAAAACGTATGAGACAACATGTCTCTGGGTCTATTTTGAAATATTTTTTTCCTCCTCCATTACCTTGTTAGCCATGTTCAGCAACAGCAGGTATTCAAACAGGTCAGACTACATTCACAGGGGAAAAAAGCAAGAAGAGCTCCCTCCACAAATAAACAACAACAACCCTCCCCCCCCCACAAAAAAAAAAAAAAAAAAGGAAGGAAGGAAGGGATTTTTTTTTGCAGACATTTCTCCCCTTGTTCCTGAGGGGAACTGGGCATGGCTAGTGTAGTGAAAAGAAGGACCAGAAGAGACATGATAACAATGTTCCAATATTTGCCACAGAGAGAAGGGGATCAACTTATTTTCCAAAGCACCTGAAGACCAGGCAAGGAATAATGGATGGAAACTGAACAAGGAGAGATTCAACCTGGAAATAAGGAGAAATTTTCTTACAGTGAGAACAATCAACCAATGGAAGAGCTTGCCTTCAGAAGTTGTGGGAGCTTCATCACTGGAAGATTTCAAGAAGAGAATGGACTCCATCTGTTAAAAACGATGTAGGGTCTGCTTGGGTGGTGGATGGCTAGATGATATACAAGGTCCTTTCCAATTCTGTTAATATGTATCTGTATGTAAGGGTTCCTCAGAACAATGAATCAGAAGCAAGGGTTGCCTCACAGCATTTGTAACCTATGCAAGATCTAAACTTGGGGCTTGGTGGATGCTAAAAATTCCCTTGTAGATATTGATTAATTGATTGTTAGGAATAGTGTTGTCTGTATATGGATTGGTCTCTCTTGTCTGCTTTGTTGCACTGCTTTGCAGGGCAAAGTAATATTATTTAATATCACTTCCAGTTACCTCTAGGCAAGACGAACAGCTTACAAGTCCAATAAATAAATGTAATATATGGTAAGCATTTTCCCCGTATCATTTGGAGAACTTTTAGATGTTACATAATGCAATCTTGGTATGTTATTGTCTGACAATATAAGGATTTTGCCAGCTGTGCTCAATATGTAGGTTATATATTGTTTTTTGTTTAAGTTGGATGCATTTATTATTAATTTATTATACTTATTTTCTCCAACATTTCAAGTGAGAGAATGTGATTTTTTTCTCCCCTCCCACCGTATCATTATAATATTCCTATCAAGGAGCATAAGCAGGAATAAATATCCCGGATCTTGCTAAATATGACTTTTGTTTTTGGTTTAATAAAATTTGATACAGTAATCCAAGGAAAAGGGAGCCAAACCTAAACCTTATCTAGATATGATTTATTGCAAAAAATATTAAGTCTTAGTAAAATCTCTTGGTGAACTTCACAAAGAAAATTCAGAAAGTTTTCAAGAGGGTTTGTGCCTCAGCTTTTGAGGAGAAATGGGTAAACTCTGCAACACCATGATCTCAAAATAATACATAAGCTTGGATGACACACCCACCCCCCATGAATAAGGTTTATATTTTCATCAGGCAAAAATAAATATAGCACTTGATTTTAATTATTAAATAGTAATCTATATATCTCAAACTGGGATTTGTAGTGGTAAAGTAGCACTTCTAATTTACTGGAGCAAGCCTGATATAGATATTTTTTAAAAAAAATAATATATATAAATGCCCCCTTTCACATTGCCTTAGACCTCTGAGGAGATCCCTATCCACAGGAAATTCTTGGGTTAAATTGCATAACAACTTATAAACAAAGCATTTAAATATCAATAATGTAAATAAATCCTATGCATGTCTGTACTGAATTAAGTCCCATCAAGTTCACAGCCTTGTAAAATCAATTTTTATATCGTATGGAGAATATCCATAGCTTGTGAAAAGACGATGGCAAATAATCAGTCCTTAGATTCAGAAAATAATAACAAATGATGACAAAAGCAGGTGGTCTTCTCAACTGCAATTGCTTGGAAGGATTATAGCATTACTATTTGCTGAAGAATGAAACTGAAGATTTCTGTATAGTTAGAAACTTTACATACTGGATGTTCTCAACAGTGTACTACACTGCAGTTGCATCTTGAAGAAATGAAATTACAGTTACCAAACAGGAGAAGCCTGGGTTTAGGAGCAGGGGCGCATACCCCCATCTTAACTCTATGAATATAATTTTAAAGCACTCAGGGACTTTGTTCACAAGCATAATGGGTTTTCTATTATTTTATCCAGCATTCCCACAAGACATCTCATTGTTAAAAATAACTTTGCCTTGAAGTTGTAAAGCACAGAGATGATCAAGTATACTTGAGAACTTGTTCTTAACCCTTTCTGGTTGCTGACTGATTAATGATAAGCTATGATTTCAAACAAGTTCATTTAATACATTAAATATAAACTACCTATATAGAGGACAACAGAGAATGAGGTGGCTGGATGGAGTCACTGAAACAGTTGGTGTGAGCTTAAATGGACTCTGGGGGATGGTAGAGG